>JABUQX010119014.1:42500-50000 GCA_015478945.1 Trachelipus rathkii | reverse complement strand
CTACCCTATATAATTGGTGAACCCGGAGAAGAACACCCAGAACTTCAATCAACGCCTTCTGAAAAACAAACAAAATGAAGAAAAAGAAAAAACTGCAATAATACTAAAAATCCCAATCAGAACACCCCTAGAAGATGACTCAAGAAAACGATATCGATAAGAACTTCAATTTTCATTTTTAATTAATTTTGGATTATGGTCTTCATCTTTTCACAAATATCACAGTTCGAGGATTCATCGTTAGACATAGCAAACTTCCTTTTCGGTATGGATTTCTTTCATCATTCAAGTTTGGATTATGGGCAGAAATTCATTTTTGAATTCCACTACGAACTTTGATTCCTTTTCGAATTCTAAATGGTTCTGTGACCTCTCCCTTTTATGTATGAAGAAATTTTTCAAATAAAGAACCTAAACTTCAAGCAACTTCGTCTCTACATATGTCAAGCAATGTTTCTCTCGTAACTACAACTTTGAAAACTACGTGCGCATTGGTCAAATCATGGATACGTTAGAAACGTCTTATACTGGACCTTTCCTTGGATTTAATGGTTCGATCAATGTGGCCTATTTAACTTGTGAATAATTCAATTGTTTCATATCAATAATTATTATGTATTAACATTTTTGTACTTTTATACATTTAAATGTTTGTATGTTTGTTTATATCTAACGGATATAACCAAATATGCTTGTGTTTGAATGCACCTTTTATTTTCTGTATATATAACATTATTGTATTTTTATGTATTCAAATATTTGTATATATGTTTAGATTTTCGGATGTAACCAGTTATGCTCGTATTTGAATATTCTTCAATTTCATGTATACTATTTTTGCCTTCAAATGTTTATATGTCTACTTATGTCTTCGGACATAATTAAATATGTTTGCATTTGAAAGTACTTTAATTTTATGTATTTTAGTTATTATTTCTTGTATAATTATTATAACATACTTTTTCACTCCGTTTTTAGCGCGGGAAGTAATGTAGCACTCCATTATAACTTTGTAAAAATTTTAATTTATGTTCGTACTTATGCTAAGATTTGCGTGAGCAAAATTTTAGCATAAGTCAAAGTGAAATACTATATAAACCCGTCATTTTGAGATACTCTTCAGTCAGATAAAGTCAGTAAAATTAAATTCAAAAGAAATAAATTCATTCAAGATACTCTCTCCAGAAATCCTCCAAACTTAAAACGCTCTCGGCAAGAGCGGGAAATTTCACGGAAGGGCTACGGCTCGCCTGCGAAGAGTATCTCACAGAAGGAACTTTTATTACTTTTATACTTATTTCATATTTTACTTATGTTGAATAAAAACATCATTTCAAATATGGATTTCTAAATTACCAACCTCTTATATAGGGTGCTTGCTCTTAAATCATCAAGTTAGCAGTGCCCACTTATATATATATATATATATATATATATAGCATATATATATATATATTATATATATATATATATATATATATATATATATATATATATATATGTATATATATGTATATAATATATATATATATATATATATATATATATATATATATATATATATATATATATATATATATATATATATATACATATATATATATATATATATATATATATATATATGCATATTATATATATATATATAGTATATACATATTTATATACATATATATATATATATATTATACATATATAAAGTTATTATATATATATATATAAAAACTAAATTTTATATGCAATACATATAAAGTGTTAACTTCCATTTTTCATTATGTCTCCTCTTCATCAAACTAATATCAAATACATACTTCCCAACACTGTTGTATAGAATTGATCCAGTAACAGCCTTCACTGGAGTTTCAAACAACTTGAGAATGACTAACTTCATGTCTCCTTCTCTCTAAACAAGTCTATTGATTTCTATCATAATTAACAAGAATATATGAAAATAATATATCCAATAGGAAGTATCTAATTTTTGTTTATCAGAGGTATATTTATCTTAATACTAAATTTTCAGAAATGATCCAGTCCATCTACAGTGGTTGTCTGATATCCAACTGCTGGCTTTATTGGGTCATCACAGATCTTTGTTCTTCTCATCTTCATCTAACACTAATCTCATCCTTCCAGATAGTAACAGTCAAATCAATCCAGCAGTTTTCTGAACGATTTGATCTCCAAACAACAAATAGAATCCATGGTACTGTGGTCACAGTCTGGTTCTTCTTGGTTTCCCTTTTGATGATATACTAGTTTTTCAGTCTGTCATATCATGTTATAGAGTTCTCTTTTCACACAGTGAATTAAATTATTTGATTTTTATTATCTTATTTTCATATTCATTTCTATGTCGATATTTACAATTATATTATGACAAAACAATCACTCTTCAACTCATTTCAATTCTGCTCCCTCTTTTACTTCTAGAATTGCCTCTCGTCTTAACCTTTCTGATTCTATTCTCGCTGATCTGGATAGAATTTCCGATTGGGGTCGTCTCAACCTTGTGAAATTCAATTCTTTAAAAACTCAACTTCTACAAATCTCCCTCTCTAAAACACCTTCTAACTTTCCTATATTTTTCGACGGTTATCTCGTCTCTCCTGTTGACAATATAAACATCCTTGGCCTTAACATAAACAAAAAAATGTCTTGGAAACCTCACATCACAACGGTTGCTAGGGCGGCCTCAAAGAAACTGAGAGTTCTGTTTAGACTGCGAGACTTTTTCCTCTTCTCAGTTACTCCAGCTATACAAGGGTCTCATCCGCCCTTGTATGGAGTACTGTTCTCATATCTGGGGGGGCTCTGGTTTCACCCGGCTTTTGGACAGGGTTGAGTCAAAAGCCAAAAGGCTTATAAACTGTTCTGTACTTTTCAGTTCACTTGACCCTCTATCTTTGCGGCGCGATGTTGGTACTTTATCTCTATCCTATAGGTACTGCAGCGGCAGGTGCTCGAGGGAACTTTTCACTCGCGTACCACCACCTTTACGACGCCCTCGTAGCACAAGGGGTGCTGTGTCTGCGCATGAGTTTTGTGTTGATATTGGTAACCCGGGCTGCTCCAAGGTGGTGCTTCCTTTCTTCCTGTGCCACCCTTGGTTTTGTGGAATTTTCGTCCATCTCTCTGTGTTTCCTGCTAAATTAATCTCCCTCACTTTAAAAAGCCTTCCGTGTCTGTCCTCATCTGCCTTATTTGCGCTAGCAGATGCCAAAAATGGCGTGCAACAATTCTCCCTGAATAGGGCTCCCTGCCTTTGGTAAGCAGGTGATTAGCTGTAAATATATATATATATATATATAGTATATATATATAGTATATATATATATATATATATATATATATATATATATATATATATATATAAGGTTATATATATATATATATATATATATATATATATATATATATATACCGTATATATAATTTTTAATTCAAACTTCAAATAAACATCCGCATCCGCATCCTCATCTACTTTAAGATCCGCATCCGCATCCTCATCCTCTTTAAGATCCGCATCCGCATCCGCAAACAGTCAAATTTTGACATCCGGTCCATCACTAATATATATATATATATATATATATATATATATATATATATATATATATATATATATATATATATATATATATATATATATATATATATATATATTTATATATATTATATATATATATATATATATATATATATATATATATATATATATATATATATATATATATATATATATATATATATATATATTTATATATATATTTATATATATATATATATATATATATATATATATATATATATATATATATATATATATATATATATATATATATATATATATATATATATCTTTTTTTTGTTATACATACGCGTCTGTATATATCTATTTTATATATATATATATATATATTATATATATATATATATATGCGTGTGTGTGTGTATATAGCCAAAAAGAATTTTTCTTTTAATTATTTTTTTATTTGTTGATTCTCGATGTCTTTAGCAGTCATTTAATTTTCGCAGGGAAATTTCCTCCTATATTGGAACGGAAATTAACTTCTCAATGAGAATCCCTAATTTTGCCCACAAAATGAATATTGGAAAATTAAAATTAACTTAAAACTATCGGTTCATTTATTAGCAAAGCCCCCATATTCCTAATTTAACCAAAATATTTGTAGCCATTTTTTCAATTCTTATTTGTAAAATTGAAAACAAAAAGAAAAGTGGTTTTTTTTTTTTTTAGTATTCCCCCAAACTATTTTATTCCGTTATTTTTGATTTAATTACATCAAATTTAATACTTATAAATATTTAACAACACCCTGTTTCTACATCTAGAATGGGATCTTAGTATCTACAAAACGCAAACATAAACTGAAGCAAACAAAAGAAAACTTCAGAAAACGTTTCTGGTAGTTCTTGAATATCTTATCAGTAGTTGATCTGCATAATGGAATCACGTTTGACTTAATTTCATCAACATTTATATTTAAATTTAATTAATTAATCAAAAAAAGGAGTTTAGATTCTTCTTGCTCTAGATTATATTAGATTATTAAATGCAAAAGTATTTCTCAAACATTGTCAAGTTTGGGTATGTGATATGAGATACGTAAGGGATTATTTCATGATCAACCAACAAATCTATAAGTTTTCGTTATAATAAATTTTTAATTTTAAAGATAATATCAAGATATTAAATAGTATAGCTAAAAATATTTTCAAAAAGTACCTAACAATATTTTTTTTCAGTTTCACCACTGATCCTTCTTGTGATTTAAAAAGAAAAACTATTATACATTACACTATCTTAATTTTTTATAATATCACAATACTCTAGGTCACACTAATAAAATATAAAATGTTTTCCTTGAGTTGTTGAATAAATAACTAAAAAAATAAAATATTTTTTTTAGAACCATAGACAACAGCTTTTTCATCTTTTCTCCCATTGAGTTTTAATATAGGAATGGTGGGGGACAAACACACATTTTCACAACAGAATATATATCTCTAAGGGTATCGGTGCATAGTGTAAGCCTTGAGAGACTATATCATCTAATAAACAAGAGAATTATAAGGTTTAAACTGGAATTGAGTAGTGGGAACGAATAATAAAAGGATGCAAACATTATTAGTGATGTTAAAAGAATTATCATAAATTATCAATACTTTCATATAAATAAATAGAATTATATAAAATTCTTGCTTAATAATGATATATATTAGATAATATTTATGATTAAAAATAATAATTTAATTTAAAAAAATAAATAAAAATAATAATAATAATAATAATAATAATAATAATAATAATAATAATAATAATAATAATAATAATAATAATAATAATAATAATAATAATAATAATAATAATAATAATAATGATAATAATAATAATAATAATAATAATAATAATAACAACAAGAACACCAACAACAACACTACTACTACTACTACTACTACTCACTACTACTACTACTACTACTACTACTACTACTACCACTAATACTATTACTACTACTAATAATAATAATAATAATAATAATAATAATAATAATAATAATAATAATAATAATAATAATAATAATAATAATAATAATAATAATAATAATAATAATAATAATAATAATAATAATAACACACACACACACACACACACACACAATAATAATAATAATAATAATAATAATAATAATAATAATAATAATAATAATAATAATAATAATAATAATAATAATAATAATAATAATAATAATAATTCATAAATTTAAAAAGTTTTAGTCAAAGGAAAAGTACAATTCCAGCTATTTTCATAACAGAAATTACATGATTTTTATAATACAATAAAATAAAATACAAAATTTTCATAATCTATAGAGATCATATACAGCATTCAAGGTAATTTCCCAAATATGTGTAAAAGTGATACTGATTGCAATGCCGCGTTGTGCCCTTTAAAACACAACATTATACCCGTAATATTGTATATATTCTTAATTAATAATAACATCAGAGATACTTTAAGTACTAATAATATAATATTAATAGCAGTAATAGGTTTCTTAATTGCTAGATAATTCTAACAGTAATAATATTAATAATATTAAAAAGATTATTTTAAAGAGTATTGGTAATATTAGTGAATAGTAATGACAATTTTCATGCGATACTAACAGTAAGTTATCGAATAAGAATAGTAATGGAAGTTAGCACTAATAATAATAATAATATAAATAAAGCTATTACTGAAATAATGATAATAATATTAATAAAAATAATAATAATAATAATAATAATAATAATAATAATAATAATAATAATAATAATAATAATAATAATAATAATAATAATAATAATAATAATAATAATAATAATAATAATAATAATAAAAATAAATATAATAATAACTACAATAGTAAAACTAAATATAATTTTAAAAATGATTATAATGTTAAAGTTATCATTCATGTTATTTTTCTTAATCATAATATTATTAAATATATTTTAACAACAGTTGCAACACTAATAAAAGGGATAAAATCACTAAAAACATTATTATTAGTAGTCGGAAGACACATAAATGAACATAATTATTTCTTGTATTAACTGTGAAATGCATCGTTTTCTTTTATTCCAAGAATGTTAAATTATCCAAATTAAAAAAAAAAAAATAGCTAAATAAGTAAATAAATAAATAAATAATTTTTTTTTGTAATTACAAGATGGGCTTCCTCTTTTAATGACTCTTTTGTGGTAAGCCGCAGTATTTCGGTTGCTATTCTCTCAAAGATATGGTATAAGAAATTTAAAAAAAAAAAAAAAAGAAGAGAGAGAGAGAGAGAGAGAGAGAGAGAGAGAGAGAGAGAGAGAGAGAGAGAGAGAGAGAGAGAGAGAGAGAGAGAGAGAGAGAGAGAGAGATGATAATAATATTAAAAACAATAGTAATAATATTTAATGGATAAAATATTATCACCGTTAAACTTATTATAACAGTAATAATTATATAAATAAATAAATAAAAATAAATATATATATATATATATATATATATATATATATATATATATATATATATATATATATATAAAATATATATATAGAAAAATATATATATATATATATATATATATATATATATATATATATATATATATATATATATATATATATATATATATATATATATATATATTATATAAATATATGTATGTATATATATATATATATATATATATATATATATATATATATATATATAAAAAAATATGAATATTCTTATTATATTATATATATATTATTATTATTATTATTATATATATATACATACTATTACATACATACCGCATATATTATTATACATATTATTATTACATATTATTATTATTATATATATTATTATTATATATATATATATTATTATATTATATATATATATATATTATTATTATTATTATTATATTATTATTATTATTGCATATT
>JABUQX010119014.1:22500-37500 GCA_015478945.1 Trachelipus rathkii | reverse complement strand
AACCCAATAGAACATTTGCGGGATATCCTGAAATGTCGGATCTGACAGCTGCAATCCCCTCCATGATCCTCCCGGACCTGCGGACAGCACTGACAACTTATGGGACAAATCACTGTCCAGACATTCGCCACTCATCGAGGAGCATGCCAGAACGGTGGTTCAGGCCGAGTCATTCGTGTTCTAGAGGGGTCTTCCACGGATTGAGACAAACCCAACACCCCCGCGGCCGTCGCTGTACGTACCAACATTGTATGTATGCAGCGCCGAACCTCCTAATCCTATTGCGAACCTTGGCTTGCACCTTGGATCTCACACTCTATCAACCAGCAGTTGGGAAGAATCCACCATGTATCTTCTTGTCCAATAATGTGTTCTCGTGTTCTTCAACCTTTTCTAATCTTCCTTTGCCACGTATCCTGTATTGTGGTGCGTTAATTTGACGAGTGGTGTATATATATCGTTATATATTATATATATATATATATATATATATATATATATTATATATATATAATAAATATATATATATATACAATATATATATATATATTATATATATATATATATATTAAATATATATTGCAGAACAGCCACGAGATTACTCACCATTGTCAATATATTGAGTATTAGGGTATATAACAAAGCACTCCAATCCCAAATGATTATCCCCTCTTGCGCTCATGTCCACATTCTCTTTAAACTGGATTATGATCTCCTTTATCACACAACATAAAATTCCATTAAAAACCACACTTTCCATTTGTTAAAGAATAAAAATAAAAAATGACAAACACACGATTAGCCTCGGAGAAGCCTATAGAAGAAGCTTGCAAAAATATAGCCCCTGATGCACCCCAATCCCCATCACCACTGGGAGTTGACAGCCTCCAATTTTATTTGTGCCGTCATGAAATTGCCGGCTTCTTTTGTTGCACGGGCTTCTTTCTTCATAAATTTCAGCAGCCTTCGTGATTTTAAATCTAATTTTTATTTGTTGAACATCACCTCTCCTCCTTTAAACCTCATCTCTTATTCTTAACCGAAAGTCAGGTGTTTGAGCGTCCTAGCAACAATTCCTACTCTGTTGACACTTACTACTTCCATACTCAATTTTTAGCCAAAAGCTATTTCTGTGCCTATTTGAGAAATGATGTTGCTTCTTAGAGTGTCTTTGATTTGGAGTCTTCCGAATTTTTTATCCTTCTAATCTACTATTAAATTCATCTGTTCTGTAAATCTGTCTCCAAACTGGACTGACTACTATATTAAGCTACAAATAAGAACGCATTCTCTATTTTCATCTTTTTCTGAAATCATCATCATCCTTGGTTGTTTTAACGTTCACCAACGTGAATGATTTCCTCTAATTATCAAGATACAGCTGGTGAACTGGCCTACCACTTTTCTTTTCAGATTGACCTCGGGAAGTTGGTATAGCTCCCTTCTCGTATCCCTTAGAGCAGGGGTGGCCAACCCTTGGCGCATGAGCCAAACGTGGTGCATCGAATGATTATATGTGGCGCATTGCTACGGGCAACTTTTTGGGAGATTTTATATTTTAACTGAGCTTCGTCAGCCCATTTCTTACGAATTTACTTAATGAAAACTAAAAATTCATTTTATTTCCAGAAATTTGTTAAATCTCGCAAGATATAAAAAAGTATGTAAAAATATCGTAATGTTTATGCATTTTTTTTGTAGCTTCGACTCTCATATTTAATATATTTTCCGGCTAAAACTCATGTTTGAAACATGATTTTAAAAATTTCCGATGTAATAAAAACATCGCAACATGATTATCAGTTGAGAATTTTGTGTTCCATCGTGAATAGTAGACAAGTTCTCTCAATTTTCATAAATATTTGCTTTTTATGTTTCATAATGAGCAATATTTAGAAATTGAGTGTTGTATTTTTTAATCAAAGAATTCTAAAAATATAATTAATAAAGAATTGCATTTAATGTGTGATTTCTATTACTATATATAATACTATATATATGATATTAATTTATTTATATATTTAATTATATTTCATATATATATATATATATATATATAATATATATATTAATAATTATAATATATATATATATATAATATATATAGAATATATATATATTTCTCAGGAAAGACCCTCACCTATGGCAAGGAAACGTTTTTGACACTTCGTACTACTAACTGGTCGGACTTTTGTCGGATTTTTTTGATTTACCCAGGAATAAACTACTGCTTCTTTAGGAGGGTACCATCGGAATGTGCTGTACGCATTACCGATGTGATTATCTTTGGTATGGAAGCGTACATTCCATATTCTTTCCCTTCAACTAAACCTAACACACCTTGGTTTAACTTTGCTTGTTCTCGTATTAATTTCCACAGGGACGCTGCCTTCAGGATTTACAGTTGTTTTCAAACTCTAAAAACTCCCGCAATTTATATTTCATCCCAGAATCGTGCAAAATATATTCTCCGTGACACTAAATACTTTTTTCTCTGTAGAAAATACAATAATCTTGCTGATTCCTCTTTCTCTATTCCTTTTTGCCCTTTTTAAAAATTTTTTATCTCTATCTTGCTTCTTTCTCCTTACGTCCTCTAATATCTTTCGACGATGCAACTGCCTTTTTATACCTTCCTCTAAAGATGAACTCTTCGCTCAAACCTTTGTCTCTAATTCCACTTTAGACGATTCCGGTGCTACTCCTCCTTCGCTACATCCCTTTAACATATTTATATATAATAATATAAATTCTTATAAAGATATTATTTCTGCTTTCTCTACTAAGAAGGCGTACGATCTTGAAATTATTTCTTTTGTGGTTCTCAAAACTTACGCTTCTGAGGTTGCATCCAGTCTGGCAAACTATTCCGTCTGTGTTCCCATTCTGTCAGTGTCGAAAAAAAGGAGACCTCTCCCAACCCTCCAACTATCGTCCTCTCGCTTTAACTTCTGTTTATTCTAAAGGTTTCGAATCAATCCCTAACATGAAGACCTGGAAGCATCTCAATTCTTCTAAACTTATCTGTGATCGCCAGTATGACTTTCGTAAAAACTCCTCTACTGGTAATCTTTTTCACTTCTTTTTGATTCTTAGTCTTCTTCCCTTCGGCATTTTGGTGAATCTTTTGCTGTGGTGCTGGACATTTTGAAAGCTTTCGATGGAATCTGGTACAAAACTATGATTTCTAAACTTCCCTCTTTCGGTATGTATTCTTCTCTCTCTCTAACATTTTCTCTGATTTTCTTTCCGATCGTTCTATATCAGCTGTTGTAGAGGGTCACTGTTAATCCTTTAAATCTATAAAGAGCGATGTTTCTCAAGGTTTTGCTCTATCTTCAACTCTCTTTCTACTTATCATTAATGACTCTCCTTTTATTTATTTGCTTCATCCACTATCCACTTCTGTGCATACGACTCCACACTTCATTTCTTCTCTCATATTGATAGACTTCCCTCCCAACAACAATTAGATCACGCCAATGGGGCGGCCTTGGAGCGACTAAACCCTGAAGTATTTCAAATGTGTAATGCTGGGTGATTACCTAAGATACTATAGGATATCACTAATGACACTGATGTCACAAGCTATTGTTCAACTCTCTCAAATTCACTATGCACATCACAAAATTTCCATAAATACACCTGTTAAACTCCTAGGGGCACTATTGGCAAATTTGAACGAAGCAATCTTTCTCCGACTTCATACAAAAACAACAGCATATACACTACCACTAAGACTTCCACCGTGAAATAAGAAACACGATGATAATCCTGCAAAACATCTGAGAGACTCGCATCAATGCAGTACTACAATAGAGATCATCCTCTCTTATCTTCTCGAAATGATCTCTCTAAGAAGGAACACACATTCATAACTACATCCAATACACACTAAACAGACAAGTCTTCTAAACGAGTATTCAGTGTAATCTCTAAGACAGAACCTTCAATAATTTTTCAATAAACATATCCCTACAACCTTTCCTTATGCGACAATAAATACTATCTCAACACACCTCCTCCCCTGCACGGAATGCGTTTCACACATTTAGGATTGTTCCACTCACACAACTCCTCTTGAAAAGGTAGAGTCTAGCGGCTAACTCTGTCCGTAAATACGACTATAGCAAATGTGCACACATATAACAACACTAAACATACATCTGTACAAAAACGTCAAATCCATATCTACGCTTCATATGAGAGACAGACTCTGGCAACACACTACTAAATCCTATCAAACCTGATAACACATATCGCTATATGACAGACCAACTGCTCTTTCTAACCATCCTACAAAACCCACATACACCACCTTCACTTACTACCAACACGCAATCTTCGCTAACCACAAGAAGCCAAGAGAACCCAACAAGCATCACATAGTGTCCTATCATCCGAGATCTCACAGTGGATAAATTCATCAACAGTGAAACTCCTCAAGATGTAAAAACACTCATTATATATCTCTAACTCCATCGACTCCTACACAACTAAGAAGTAGCCCACAACTGAGACCTATAAAAGAGCACACATTGACACCAATTTCGAGAAAAACGCTAACCTATCAATCACTGTGCAACGGTCGTCACCATGAACAACAGGCTCAATAAACACTATGAGAGAATCGCCCTCAGGAACTCAACACACCTAGCAACACTCCTGAGGCGTTGTGAACATCTAACATTGTATGCGCACATTAATGTATTCTTTTAGCAGCCCACACATCACGACTAGAAATCACTACATATTCCCACCTTATCTGGAAAAAATAGCTATCATTATATCCAAGTTATAAAACTAGGAAAAAACCCCTATACTGACCCTTCATCATAGTCGCGCATCCTTTAATCATACAACTATATGCAATAACTCTAAGATAAAACTACTATACTAAATACAATATAATAATATTCCACACATTATCTATACAATACCTACATAAATACCAAATATACGATACATATATATATTATATATAATATATATATAATAGTATAAGTGTTTACAAACTAAAACCATATCAGCTACTTAACAAACCGCACCTCACAAAACATCATACAACCCCAATCAACTGCAGTCCGGAGACTACACTAAAGGACCAATAGCTACAGAGTAATACACCTAATCATAAACTAATTCGCTATCACAAGCAAAGTCAGATTCAAGTACCAGTACCTAAACACAACTTATAACACATCATATATAATGAGAACGCAAAAATGCGTGAGTCACTATTTACACCCACCTAAGAGGCTACACTACAAAGGAGATGAATTGATCCTGCTATTACACCATCTGATTATGAGAGGAAGCGAGTGGCACTAGTAAGTTACAACAATAAAGATGAAAAACAACGAATAAAAAAGAGGATAACCAATAGAGTCGATTCCAGACTTCAACCAGTGGCAATAATACTGAAGAAGTGTATCATAGATTGAGCATAAATGTTTAACGTCTGGAGTCCAGAGAGTTGCAAACAGGCGACAAATAGCGATACGAGCACCAAACTTTCACGAGAGTTATGCGTAGCCAGAGGATCGAGGGTCTCGTATGACTCCAAAATCCTTAGGAGAAGATTGCAAACAATCGAATTAACAGACTATTCCAACGTCAGGAGAATACAGCAACAACCTAGAGTGATCACAAATTACACTAGATAGATCCTAAGCACTGAGTACACACTAAAGAAGAGAGTGTATTACTATAGACAGCTATCGAAGAAAGGCTACATACAAGACTCGAGGACAATACTGTTGACTAGAGAACAGAGTTGAGCTAACGAGGAATTAGATAAGGTGAAGCCTAACGAAAGACTATCACAATATTATATACACGTTCAGTGTAGCACCTATGAGTGGGACCATCACCATGTACATGCGATGCTGATGCCGAGCGTGGTGCAACGACATTATACACAGACCTACAACAGGACATATACCATAAACAACCATTGCTATACCCCTTTAACATAACGACACCCAAAAAATTCTCACAACTAGAGTAAGTCACTGGTGGTGACACAACATCTCACGTAACACAACGATCTATATAGAGCAACACATCACAACTCACATCTACGTGCACACTACACATTATGATTACGAGAATAGTAAAATAATTTAAGTGAACCAATCGCATGGCACAGACTTCACAACAATATCATGAAACAACAATAGAAATCCAAAGAATATTTAAGATCAGATGAAGATTTGAGTTACTTTTTTCCGAAGAAGATGTAATACGTTTTGTGGAAGATGCACTCGATATATTACAATAATGAAGCAATGCACTGAGTTTTTTAGGCATTAAACACGAACCGACATAACTACGCTTCTCCAACTCTGGCAATGTCCTTTCCATCTTAGCGTCCCACTATAGAAAATAACTTCTCATAAGCGCTAACCATGATACCGTAACGCTGGTTAAGAGCATCCTCACACGCGTCTATCACTACACCTATAACGTAATATTAGACCTTAATCTGACCGCGCGTACTAGCGCGTATTACCTAGAAGCCTAGCCACCTTAGACCTATATGACCTATAGGGAGCCTATGAACGCGTGGTAGACCTCAAGTACGAACTATAAAAGTGGAATAGGTGACTCTAGAAAATAAAGAACAGATGCACCGAACAGTGACACAAAACTAAAGAACGAATACTATAAAGAAAGTGGTAACAAACACAAATCACAATATCAAGAGCATGCAAAATTCTTGAGAGAGAGCACTAAACTGCTGAGACCAACAACGAGCGCTCGCATACTGATGAGAAGACCACACTATAGAAGTTCTACACAAGATAGAAATCAGAGTGAACCACGCACCTACAAGACAACACAACAACACTTTATTATCGTACTAACAACTAGAAAGAGGGAAGGATGGTCACTGCCAGACACATTTCCATTATCGACAGACTACAATACCATTGGCGCTAACACCTCATGCCCAAGCTGCACTCACGTCTAATCACACAACAAAAGTATTAACACCGCACATATGCCCGACCAAGACAGACCACTGTAGCAGAAGACCGAACCAACAGCATATCCCATATCTTGCCACGAAACACGCACTAGAGAAGATATATAAAGGTCACCAAGCGAATCGACATAGAACAACATTCCATTCACGTCAACAGTCTATAACACACTGATCAGCACACCTTATTAAAGCATAAGGTTACCAAAGAATTCGAACAATGAGCAACTAACAAGGATAATCACTATATAATACCACTAGTATTATATATTAAACAACACGATATAAACCATAATATCACAGGTAAATTGAACGAGGGAGACGCAGAACTACCTCTCAACTCATTTCAAACATAGCGACAGGGATGAAGTCATCTCACGCCTCTTCACTCAGCAGGATGGGCCTATAGGAATCACGAAATGAGTGATTAAGAATAGCACAGGCCGAAACTATACGTTTCTCAAGATGTTACGAGTAGGCAAGCTGCAAACACACTATGAAATTTCTCAGAGCCTTATATAACTACAAACCGAACGACATACACTCTGTCAGAGAGACTCTTAATCGAGTATATCCGTTGAGTTGAATACATACCACTTTTTCTCTAAGGTATTAACAAGTAGAGAGTCAAACAAAATGAGATAATCCGTTAGCACATACAGTCACTGTAGGATTCTGGAGGATATCCTGTTGCCGAACGCAAGTAACATAGATGTTTACTCTAGTGGCAAAGGAGTGATGGAGTTCTCAGCATAGTATGGAGACTAGTCAGGGGAGTATGACACGAATGTAGAATGAATATGCTAATTATTAGGTAAATATATATGAAGTATTATAATAGTAAGAGTATTATACGAATATAGTACAGAAGTAGGTAAAAACATATACTATGTATATGTACCTATCTATTAAGAGGAAAACGTACTAGATATATATAATGATACTTAAGAAAATAACATTAGTTGCTACATGTTTTAGTAGTTGTATATTATTTTATAAAAAGTATAGTCTAGTATAGTATAGACATCCGCATGAAAAAAGCACTGAAATCACTTAGATAGATTAGAGTTCGACATTAAATATATACAAACCGAGTAAACGAAAATTAGAGTTAGCGTAATGAGAGATCGCTCTTACTTTATTGTTATTACAGAGAGGAATGAATATAATATTATATTACGCGCCCATTATCTGAGTAGATATTAATAATATATATAAGTATATTAGAGTATTTCATAGATCTAGTTGAGGACGGCGCGTAGTATGGTGTGCTTACTGAAGGCACGATCACTGTCACCTAGTGAGCGACATAAGCATGGCACGAGAGTCGAAGTCAGAGTTATAAACAAATATATATGTTACTATATTATTATTATTGAGGAAAGATATATATAGAATAAAGATGTGGATATCTATACGCCTTTATGCCAGGAGAACCACATTAGTTGCAAGCTCTGCGCACTTACCGAGAAACCCCTCCCGCTTTAATATAGCAATTTAATTATTTCAATATCGAATATATGCAAAGAAGTATATAATTACTAGTAAAGATCACAATATTCCATGATTGATATACATCGGATAGTACTTATAAATAAAGGTATTTCTCACGATTGACGAGGGTCTTTTCTATTTAGCACGGATATACTAGACTTTGAAAGAGATAGTAGCGGAGTAAATAAGTTTGTCAGTTTGTGTGTTTTCCTATATCACTCTGTTCTATATTATGAATGAAAGATGATTTAACAACTAATAAGGAGTTAAGAAATAATGAGTTAAGAATGTTTGTGAGTTATCATATCTCTACAAGACGATAGTCAGAAGAGATGATACGTAGTATAGGGTCTATGGGAGTTTCAATTAACCATCAGCTCAAGTCATTTTCACGATAGGAAAAATTAAAAGTGACAATATACTTTGCCGTATAATATCTTGATGAACAAAAAGATAAAATTGAAATCGATATCATCTCCCTTAAAAATAGTTATATTAATAGCTCAGTGAAAAAGAGAAATAAAGAATATTACCCATTATTTACGGTTAGCAATAAGAATAGTTCCTAAGAATTTTATAAATAAGTGAGTAGGGTTGGCTAGCTATCATAAATAAATGATACTTAGTCGTAAAAATTTGAGGTACAAGAGAGTCATTATCTTATAAGGTAAAAATATTCAGATAATAGTACTTCTATATAGATAGATAATAACAAGATGAACATAAACGTCGATTATATAGCGATCAACTATACTGATAGTACAATACCTATAAGAGCCATTATTGACTGAGTTTTCACTGAAAATAATATAATATTAAGGGGAAAAGAAGTAGGAGGTAGGCTGTTCAAAGATCAGATATGAGATTACCTAATGTTTCAACATAAGTAACAAGAACACTAAGACACTGTAGTAGGTTTATAGATGCAAATAGACGAATAGTTCGATTAGTTCACTAGCTAAGGTTAGTAGAAATTAGAGTTACATTGATAAATGAGTATGATCTGTATTAGTATCTACATAAGGCTCCCTTTTTTGTAAAAAGGACTAATAATTTTTAACAGCCTTACTTATTTAAAGAATACTATTTCTACTTTGCTCAGACCTGAAGAAGGCTGCGTCTTGAACCATGCGTCCTATGTGATCTTTTCTAGAAAACGATTCGTTTCGTCTTCAATGGTACATCGAACTTCTACTAGAGATGAACGCATGTGTCTTTCTGTGCGTTCATAGGTCAAGAGGAAAATGAAGTCTAGCATGCAAAATGTGGAATAATATCTAAAGATTTCTCTATGTTACATTCGCTTTATATGCGCTGAAATTATTTCTAACATATAAAACACAATATGCTTTATATGAATTTATTATTTTTTTTATTATTCAATAAAACCATCTACATAATCAATTCCAACAAACGATATATAAAAAATATATATAGAATGCGAATACCTACAATTCACATAAAAATTAATAAAAAAAACACAATATAATATGGCTGTCGTTCCCTGAAAAATATCCTTGAGGAAGGCATATGGTTAGTGCATAATTACCTTGGCAGAATACGTGATTTCTCCAAAACTTCATTGGCGTTTATTTTCCCTAAAAGAAGAAACACTCGAGTGTTTATAAATTCCAATTTCTGTTAACGAAAGCTTGTCAATGGATACTAATTTAAAAGTAACCTCTAAGAGCGTTTAAAAATATGGACCTTAAACTTCCGATGCACCGCCGTTATGATGATAATGATTGCGTTTTGCTTTTCTCTTTATAAAGAGCAATAACAACTTTACTACTTAACATAGCAACATATGAGAAAGATGGCATCCCTATTTGTTCTAGATGCCTTGGTTTAACATTACTCGGGTAAATTTACACCGACATTTTACGGGAAACCTTCTAAAACACTAGTTGGGCATTAACGTTTACGATTGTACGTTGGGTAATTACAAACTCTCCTCAATCACAGAGCGTATAATCTCTCTTTCTAACTGGCTGAACTTCCACGATGATATCCATTTGCTCGCATATCGAAAAAAATTATGAAGTATTGCTTCGAAAACTCCCTGTGCTTCAAGGGAGATGTTGGGGTATTTGATGTGTGGGTAATAGCTTCCCCAAAAATTTGCAGCTGTATTACCTATAGGAAGGCTATAACCCCAACAATACAATGCAAAGATAAAGAGTCCATCAGAGAGGGCTGGATTACTGATATATTGAGTTCTTAGGTCGACTTTGTCCAGATACGTGGAGTCAGAAAATCTAGATATGAAGTAGTTTATTGATTAGTTCATAGTATATTAGGCCTGATGGAGACCTTTGCATTAAATGACTAGCGTAAAAAAAGAAGGAACCCCCCCCCCCCAAAAAAAAAAAAAGCTAGCTCGGAGATCAGCACACATGCTAGAACAAAAGCCCCCAAAACCCTCCTCCAAAAATTCTGAAGATCAAAATCATGAGTTAATAAGAAATAAGTCATAATAATAAGAATAATTTCATCATTTGTTAAATTAGTCTAGAACTCGTCTCTGATGATGCCTGAAGTGGCCAGGCGAAATATTAGATTAAAAGTTCAGAAAGCAGTTGTTCTTTTCTACTCTAGAATAGTCCTTAAAAAGATCAATCATGTAGCGGTTGATGCCTTTAGGAAATTGGAAAAGGCTTGCAAATCTCACAGTAAGAATAATAATAATAAGAAATAAGCCATACTGGTAATTAAAATGAAGAATGAAACTCCAAATATGCGTTACGAAACAATGAACCAATTTAATTTTTAAGTTCTCAACTCACGGGCATAACCCTATTCTAGGGGGTGGATGACTATTTTCTAGGTTAATTACTGGATCTAGGCTCGAACGAAGGGATCGATACCCTGACTCTTTGTCTCGCGACTCATTTTCTCTACTGTTGAGTCACGATAGAAGGCAAATGCAAATTGAAAAAAAATGTGGAGGACAAGTAAAAATTTCCGCAGGAGATGCTAGGTAGAAAAGAGAATTTCACACTGATTGTTAAAAAAAAAAAAAAAAAAAAAAAAAAAAAAAAAAACCACGATAATTGAACTTATATTGAAGTTTCAGAAAACTGAGGGAATTTAATAGCGTAGTTATTTTAAAGGCTGAAAAAATTGATCCAACTTGTAATAATCTGAATATTCCTGGTCTGATGACCAAAAATGACAAAAAGGTAGAAATAAAAAATTGGGGGCATAATAGTATAAAACAGTTAAAATAAAAAAATTAGGTTAAAAAGATACTCTAGAAGATTATGCAAAAATAGGTATACAAAATTTAAGACACAAAATAAGATCAAAATTATGCGCAATGGCTGCAAAGAAACTTACATTTTTGGGCTTGGTAGTGTACGAGATATTAGCGATCTTGGAAAATTATATGATAGCTGAAATTGGAATATATTTTATAAACATTCAAATAACAAATATTGATATTCTATAGTTTACTGAAAATAGCATCAAACCTTGAACAAAAAGTAACAGAAACGATTCCAATGGGATTTAACTCCAAATGAATTACTTTTTCACATATCCAAAGTCCGACAAAATTGCTACTCCGGAAAGTTGATTTTTCTTTAATTTTTCAAAATGGCCGCCATGGCAACGTGGATGAGACTTGTGACACAAATTTTAAAATTAATTTTTAATGCCGTCTAAATTTTATATTATTTTTTATGCTTTTAGGTTGGATACTAATTTTAATGACGATTTCTGCTTTTTATTTCGAATTCTATCGTAAGAGATAGTAACTGTTTGATGGCGTCAAAGCCTGGCTGCTCTACGGTCTCCATATAAAGATCTAAGTAATTCGTTAGTCTTATATAAAAGGAACGCACATAACTTATAGTTTTAGTGCTAACCGTGAAACAGTGTAGTGCATATCTTGTGATTTCAGTGTTAATACCTTTTATTTTAAAGTAGATTATTTAGTATATAAATTTTAAATTATTTTATAAAGTAAACTTCAACATGAAAATCTCTCTCTCTCTCTCTCTCTCTCTCTCAGGCTTTAGATTTGTTGAAATTCAGTACAGCTCACGTACTAACTAAATATCTATATTAAATAAATTGATATAAATAAATATATGTATTTATAATGGATGCTCATGAACATATTTGCATATTATGTAAGAAGAACAGTGAATCAGATGATCTGAAGCCTATACAGAAAAAAGGTGCAGATGGAATCAACGAAGCTAGCAAACAACGTTGTTCAAACAGCGCTTCTGCCGGAGATTTTGTGCATACTTTGTGTCGGAAGCGCTTCGTAGACAAGAAAGACATACAAATTTCAGTAAGAAGACCATCTACCGAAGGTGAGGCATCTGTTTCAAAGAAAAGATCCCGTTCCACTCTTGGTGTATTTAACAGTGGAACTGATTGCTTTTTCTGTGAACAGTTAGTAGATTTCAGTGGAAAATGCAACCTTAGGTCAGAATCTGTCACTGTTAAGACTGATACATTCCCCAAAACAATACTTGAAATATGTAAGAAAAGAAATGACAGGTGGTCTGTTGATGTACAAGGACGCCTGGCATACTTTGAAGGTGACCTCCATGCAGCTGACTGTGTGTACCATCAATCTTGCAGTGTAAATTTCAGAAACAGAAAAGGTATTCCCTACAAATACAGGAATATTAGTGATCAAAGACAAAAGATAAAACTTGGTCGACCTGAAAATGAAACACAAGCAGAAGCGTTTGGAAAGGTATGCTCTTACCTAGAGGAAAATGAAGACGAACTACATACAGTCAGTGATATAATTTCAGTAATGAACCAGCGTTTAGAACATACTGAAGAAAAAGCATACAGTCCACGATACCTGAAATCAAAACTTATTGAACATTTTGGAGAATCAACATTTATAAGTGAAAAACAAGGTCAAAAGGATGTTGTCGTCCTAAGAGAATCTGTTAGAGACCATTATGAATGTCACCAGAGTCTAGATGATGAAGCGGAAAAGATACGACTAATTGAAACAGCAGCAAAGTTAATTAAAAGTGATATAAAGAAGAAAGTAATCGGTCTTGGAAACAAAGAATTTTATCCCGCAGCAGTTGATTTGGATATACAGGAGAGTCTGGAATACCTTCCCTCCAGTTTAAAATTACTATGTTCGAAAATATTTTCTGGGTACGACGAACCGAAGGTAGCTGCCATTGGTCAATACCTAATGTAGACGTGTTCGCCACGAGCTATCATAACACCAATGCAGATAAGTCTTTCGGTTTTGGTTATTTCCATACCTGATCCCAGCTCCTTGTAGATGTACTAAGTCATCTTTGTTTTAGTAGTTCCTACCAAGAAATCAAAAAGTTTTTACGCAACGCATCAGTAATTGCTGGTGGAGATCTCATAGAAAAGATTGAAGATGGGATAATATTGATCACAACGTTGCAACACCTAAAGGCGATAACACATTTCATGGCATGGGAATGATGGCAGCGATAACACCAGGGCAGAAAACTAAAAGAATAATTCCTAGATGATGTAAAAGAAATGGTAAGTGTTAATATCTATGAATATTTCAGTGATAAAAACTCAATAGGTGATTTGAAATTCTAGATATTACCC
The DNA here is from genome assembly GCA_015478945.1 of Trachelipus rathkii. NCBI lineage: Eukaryota > Metazoa > Arthropoda > Malacostraca > Isopoda > Trachelipodidae > Trachelipus > Trachelipus rathkii. The sequence goes on along the minus strand of JABUQX010119014.1, from coordinate 23,435 downwards.
TCTGTACAGGTTACAGATTCTCATATTGACCTTCTCTGGAAAACAGCATGGCACTTAAAATTGAGTACACCTCTATAGTCATGTACTATGAAGGGAATTCATCGTTCTCCTGACTTTGGAAAATCATCATTTGTCATACATCCAATAATCAACCTCCAAGCTAATAATATGACTTAATTTTTTCATGTATGGCGTATATCTGTCATTTATCAACATCACAAGAGATCTCCCCAGTTCTGACGTTCGATCAACCTCTTTACTGAAAAGCTTCTATTATTGCATATGACTGTAGATACCAAGCAGAGTTTGAGGAGATGGTCATTATGCTGGGGTCTTTTTCCCCACACTTTGGGTCGAAAATCCTACGGAGCAATTGGACATTTGATTGGAAGGTTCTGGTCTCTCTAAGATGTCTTGCAATAGTTTATTTAATGGGGTCACACAGTGAAGCAAATAATTGACTGGCAAACCTGTCTAGATTTTTTCAATGGACAAATGCTGGTTGACTCTGCCCTGAGCTCAATGTTGTTGTTGTTGTTTGTTGTTGTTGTTGTTGTTGTTGTTGTTGTTGTTGTTGTTGTTGTTGTTGTTGTTGTTGGTTGTTGTTGTTGGTTGTTGTTGTTGTTGTTGTTGTGTTTGTTTGTTGTTGTTTGTTGGTTGTTGTGTTGTTGGTTGTTGTTGTTTGTTGTTTGTTGTTTGTTTGTTGTTGTTAGTTGTTGTTGTTGTTGTTGTTGTTGTTTGTTGTTGTTGTTGTTGTTGTTGTTGTTGTTGTTGTTGTTGTTGTTGTTGTTGTTGTTGTTGTTGTTGTTGTTGTTGTTGTTGTTGTTGTTGTTGTTGTTGTTGTTGTTGTTGTTGTTGTTGTTGGTTGTTGTTGTTGTTGTTGTTGTTGTTGTTGTTGTTGTTGTTGTTGGTTGTTGTTTTGTTAGTTGTTAGTT
>JABUQX010119014.1:0-17500 GCA_015478945.1 Trachelipus rathkii | reverse complement strand
TGTTAACCTGATGTTCCCTATTATGTTTTTTACTGCTTTACCTGCTTTACCTTTACTCGTAAATCAAATGTATCTATTGTATAAATTGTGTCTATTATACTAAATAATTTCGTGTTTAACCATAATTAGTCTCTAAGTAAAATGAATATATAAATTAATGTTTAATATCCGACTACCGTGTAATCATGGTCATTTATTTTCTTCTAACATAACACACATATTTTAAGAAAGATTATAGTTTCATTACATAACATTATAAGTATTTAATGCTACCACAGAATAATTAGTAAGAGATATTAGTTCTCATGCTATACTGAGTGTAAGACAGTATTTATATATTTTAGGCGAAAATGTGGTTTAAATAAAAGAATTTTTTAAAGTATCGAAGCTAACATAACAATACTCAATAGTTATAAGAGTTTGAAAAGTAAATTTTGAAAATGTATTTAAGTATGAAATACATATTGAATGACTCTGTAGTATTAGGATATTTTTTTCATTTTCGTGCGGGACTCATTTGCGGCCGTGCTTTGGTAAACACGCGGGCGTGGTACGCAGGCAGGCGCGCGCGAGCTGGCGGTGACGTTACCTGCGGTCTGAGGGTTCGTGAGGATCTAATCACGCGAGAGAGTCATTCTGCGTATCACTGATGATACCTATTCCTTTAAAGTAAAAGGTGTAGTACTATTAAGTCTATAACTCTCATGTTCTTATGATGTAGCGCGTGATAGATGCAGCATATTAGAGCGTATGAGTGTGAGCTCATTCTAAAGCTACTGATATTAATATAACTCTCAGATGGTAATCTAAGATGTACGACATGCAATAAGGAGCTGAGTCTTCTTCAAAGATGAGCCTGTACATATAGATAAATCAATTAATGATTTGACAATGCTTTTCTAGCATTTTTTATTGTGTTATATTGCTGTGTCTATCATTTTTTAATGTTCTGAGTATCATAATTTCAAGTGTGTACCTTTGTGGCTCTCACAATCTATAAATTGAGGCTCATCTTAAGTTGAGAGCACTTATCAAAATATCAAGTGTTGGTAGAGCTGGTAAACGTATAGTGTTATTCGGATTGTGTGCTTGTGGTGTAAGATAGTGAAAACGGTACTATGCCGGGTTTTTTTATGAAATTTGCAGGTTATGATTATTATTAAGACAGATGAGCAAGTGGAGCTGATGCGTAAAAGCGCGCTGCTTTGTAAGTCGAAATTAAGATTGAAGTTTGACTATATTTGTGCGGTTTAGTGATGTGAGTGCACAAATGTAAGATTATATTAATATTGATGATTTATTATATATATACTTATATTTTACTTAATTTAATACATTATCTATAATATATATATTGTTGTGGTACAGGGTTTCCTAAAAAACAGCAATTATTATTATTTTTAAACTTTAATAAATCAATTTGTAGCTATAGGTCTATTTAGGAATATGTATTGAGAGAATTAGAAAATAAGTAGTCCGTTAAATACATATGATACAGGCAGCAATTCACACTGAACTCAAGGGCGATAGATCAAATGCTAAATGTTTTAACATGTCAAGAGCATACAAGAGTTTTAACAGTACATAACACATCGGGAAAACCTCCAACTCTTCATAAAACTCTTAATACCTCTCCTCATTAGGTATAATGCAACCAGTGCAACAAAGGTTTTCAATAGGTAAAGCTATTTTTCTTGTATTAGCTATATTTTCTAGATGAGGTATAGGTCTATTGAGAGAGAGAATAATATGTGTCTTTACTGTTAAATAAGGTTTAATCAGTAAAATGACAACAAGCTGTTTGAGTAGTGTAGGCCAAAATCTTAGGAAGAAAGTTTCAAGGAGTGAGATTTCAAAAATGTTACAGAGGGTTGTTTGAAGAATTTGAGAACGTTAAAGTGTGAGAGGGTTGATTCAAAGGGGTAAAATTGGGCCATTCACTAGATAGGACTCCGAGCTGGAGTAAATTGAGTCCAATACTGCACCATACTTAGGACCTTCTTGGAGTGGCATGCACAGCCCCCAACTTCCCTGTTAAGAAATAAAAAATCTTAAGCTCTACCGTTCGGCCTTTTGCCCGACACCCAAGCAGAAAGCGGAGTAGCGACATGTATATGCAATATTCACACATGTGCAGAACCCATTATTCGGCTTAAGACTCAACACAAAAACATAGGTTTTCTCTACTATCCCTATTAACACACTCTGGAAATGTATAATTTGAAAGAAAATATAAAATGATGAGGTAGCAAGTGACTGAAAGAATTAATTGTGAACGGCATAAGAATTGACTGAGCAGATGATGCATGATATTTTTTACGTTTTATCTCTGTCAAAAGCATCTGAAATATTTGAACACCAAATCACCAATAAAAATTTCCTATATTCTTGAAGAGCAGATGAACTGAAGATTTAAGATTATAAATAACATATATCACTGAGTTGATTTTGAATGATATAAGCAGTGTATAAAAGAAAAAATATATAATATATACGTTTCTCCACACATTTCCTTACTTGTACGTACTTATATATATATATAATAATATACTAATACTATAACTTTATCTTTATCCCTCACAGTATTTAATTAGTATAACTATATATTACTATATTATTATTAACATATATACACTCACTCACTATATACCATATATATATATAATCCTATAGTATTTTATATCTCATTTTAATGGTATATACCTTTATAATAGATATATTTAACATTTTATAATACATATCAGCAAAGATTTTGGAATAACCAACATCCAGTAACTTAATTATCAACTACATTTTTTTTTAACTTAAACGCCATTATATTTATAATTCTTCATCACTTATCCCTATTTATTAATATTTTATTATATCCCGGTTCTTCCCCTTACTCTCTCCCTCCGTTATATTAACTTATTTGACTGACTTCTCATCAGAACTGTTTGAGTCATATATCATGACTCTTTGGTTTAAAACCTAATATTTTGATATACTTTTGAACAGTTTAAAAAATATTTTATTTTTCCATAACTTAATTTTTGTAGAAGGGATTAGTTACTATTATAATTACCATTATCAATAGCTCTTCGAGTTTCTTACCCCAGGCACCTTACATAGGCACGTAAAATACTAGTAGCAAACAATTTCTTCTATCGGTCCATGCAACTGCTCTTCTACGACCAGAGCGATTGTTCTCATCTACCACCCTTCTGCCTTACTGTTCCTCTCTTAAGTTAATTCTGCTTTCTCACTTCAGCTGTATGTTACTAGTTCTCAACAGGACACATCACATTGAACCACATCCAATTTTCATGGGAAGTTTCTAAATGACTAACTTTGTGACATCCTCTTATTATTTGCTATTAATTAATTATTATTTTTTCCTTAACGACACATCCTTTCTACTTCTTTCCATCCTGATTCAACCCACATTTAAAATCTATATCTTTAGATGAATGCTTTTCAAAGCAACACAGGAATTTGCTTTTGATATACCATAATTCAGGATTATTTATCCATTGGGCACTTTTATTTTATGTATTTTCTATTAGTTATATTAATATATATTCATTTACTATTGATTCTTTTTTTTTTTTAATGTAATTATGAATTCATAAGACTTCAACTACTCAGATATCTCTGTTACTTTCTTAAGTTAAGTTGTTTTGGCTTGGTACTAATCCTCCCTGAACAGCTCCCTTCCTTTTTACTATCTGACTTCAATTTGAGATCTTAGGAAGCCAAATTAATGGACACACACTCTCTTCTGCCGTATGTGCTTCTTTAGTTCCATTGCAATCTCTGCACTGAGTGGGCTGTAGGCGGTCAAATTTTTTTTTTAATGAATTAAACACCTTTTGGTATCGCGCCCGGAACAACATAGATCAGTCCTCGTTCAACCACATCAGCACTTTCCATGAGTCTCCTTTCTTCAGAGTGTTCCATGCCCATGTGGAATTTGGTGGTTTTAACTAATCTAAATTGAGGATTTTGTCTTCACATAAGGATTTCTGATACGGAGATTAAATATAGGTTTTTTAAATAGAGGAATGATGGAAACATTAACTCTTATGAATTAAAGGTTATTTAATACTAAATAAGCCAGTATATATTGTGCTTACTTAACGTCGGTTTCGTCTCGACGCCATAGCGCATTCATGTTTTTAATTGATTATTATCTTTTGCGTGTCGCACGCACTTTCCGCGGGTTCGCAGCGTTCCTTTTTGGTTGCCTTTTCCTTTCATATTCCTTAGTCTCAAACTCTCACAAGGCAATACCATATACATTAAAGTTTGTAATACCTGTAAATAAAGCTTATGTTTTGGGTTAGCTGTTACCCTTTTCGTTAGCTGCTTATGCTGTGTTTTCCGCTTTTGCCTGTTCGTTGCTCTGCATGTCCGTCGTCTCATCTCCTTCTCTTCGTTGTTGCGGGCGACAATCACGCGTCCTGTAAGCACTGGGCCCCTGCAGACGGCGGTGGCTCCGGCCGCGCGAGGTTGGTGCGCAACGCGAGCCAGTCGACCACGTTAGTAGTGAACGCAAGTTTGTGGATTCACGCTGCCCTCAAGTAAAGCCTTAAAATTTCTAGCCAGAGAGAAGTGTAACGTGGTTCTGGCGCCTGGTGAATACGATCTTTCTTCGTAGTTGATAAGGCATTTTTTTTGATATTACTCTGTTTTCTTTGCAATAATTGAGAATGGTGGCATTAGCGTTAAGGGAATTGGCATTACGCTCCCGGAGTTGCACATATTAGCCCCGATAAACAGACATTCTTCTTTTTATATAATAAAATGAAGTTAACTTGGAGGTCCCGACTGTTACTTATAGGTGGAGTAATAAAGAAGGCTTCACTTTATCGTTAAAATTGATTGCAGGCTCCTAGTGTGAATTGCCAAATCACAACCTGATTTTGGGTTTTATGTATGTGGAGATGCATTATAGTTGTCAAGTGATACTTTGATAGATTGAGCTAGGAGGTATTTCTTACCGTTGATATAGCGCTTCTAAGTTGGTATTTACTCATTATATTTTATTTGATGGGTGCTGCAGTTAGGCAGTATTTAAACACCGAAATCAAAAACGTTATTATTTGGATTTTATGCTGAGTGTGTATATGGTGAAGGTGGAAAGGCTTATACACACGAAATTGGCATCATGTTTTTGTGATATTGGATTCTGGTAGGTAGTTCAAGTTAATTTTTATCGTCCTTTCACTAGTGTAATTTTTGCTATATGTATATTTTATACGACACCGTTTTTCAACTAAATATATTGATCCAAGTTCGAATATGAGGAATTATTAATATTAATATTATAAATATATTTTTTTATTATTATAATATATTTATTATATTTATATATATATTATATATTATATATATTATATTTCATATATTAAATCATATATATTATTTATTACTTATTATTATAATATTAATATTTTATTAATTTATTATATTATTCATTTATAGGTCTTATGTGGTAAGTCTCGGTATAACTGTTATATATAGGCTCAGTATGTTAAGGCAAGTGAGGGTGACCTAATATTTATTTTATTTACACATAGTGGTTTATGGTTTCTTTTATCTTTGCCAGTATTGAAAAATGTCTTAATCAAACCTAGCGGGCTCATCTCCCATGTTCGGGGTACGAGTATTAGTGATATGAGCTTATGGCCGTCCTAGTTGGTGCCAGGTTTGCTCTCAAAGCCCTGAAAAACGACGATGTCTGGAATGGAGTTGCCCGTAAGTATTTCTTAGAGACTTTAGTTTGCCTCATACGTAAAAATGCTATTCTTGTTGCTAATTTCTTTTATATAGATTATCTTTAGTAATAAAATTAATTCTCTGAAATTACAATTTGGAGTCTTGGAGACTTTAGCATAACTAGTTAGGATAACTTATTAGAGGGATAAGATATTTCTGTGCTGTAATCTCCTAATGACAATGCAGCTTTTTTCTTATTTGTTTATTTTTTCTTTGTAGCGTACCTCGTTTGGTCACATTATCACTTCACGGGAATTGTAATAATAGTTAGGTTCTTAAAGATATTGATACATCAAGAGATAGTCGATATTTGAGTTTAATAGAGTCGTGATTCTCTATTTGGTCTAGTACTCTGTTTTTTTATTGTTCTTGGCATCGTGGACGTACTTATCTGGAATGGGGAAAATAGGTAATTTTAATACTTTTCATTCAAGCAATGGAGCACGTTACTTGATATTGGAGGCGGTGGTTTAGTGTGTTTGTGTTAGTATGCACAATGCAAAGTGAATTAGCTTTTTATTTAGCAGTAGTTTGCCATGTTCGCAAGTCGCATTAATATTGTCATTGATAACTTAAAAGGTGACTCTGTTTCAATATCTGTGGTAGACTTATATGTTTAGAAGTAAAAAGCTGTCGCCTTGATTTCTAGCTTGTGATGGTGTGCTGATTTTCGATTGTGTGTGCAGATGGGTTAGGTAAGAAAATTTGGTTTTTATGATGATCTTAGTTAGTGTTACTTATTGGTGAGATTTGGTAGCTGAAAGTGTGTTTGTGTATGACAATGTATTAGCAATGAACTCAATTTATAGAAATATGTCTAAGGATAGGAGTATGAGGTAGAATTATATAAGTGTAAGTCTGATGGCTTCTGCTGTATACTGAATATTGTTGTTGTTGTGTCTTTTGGCGTGTTGTCTTCGTTGGATCAATCGATGTTGTAGGAGATGTTTCGAGATAGAGATATCTTGTTCATAATTTCGAGTAAAGTTTATTAAAAATGGTGGAGGTGTTTTTTAGGAAGAAATTCTTTCCGTTGGATTTTGGTGGCAGATGTTGCGAGGACATTTGATTCTTCTGATTACCAAAAATCGTTTTACATCCGAATAGAAAGGTTGTAGGAAATTTTTCCTGATTCTAACCTTGCTCAGTATCACCTTTTGGTCTCATAGCTGTGGTAGCGCAGGTAAAATGTCTATATCTTCAACTTTTTTTCTTCTTCCTCTTTATCGCTTCTCATATCATCTTCTGCAGTAGGGAGCACCAAGGTTCTATCTTTTAGCTGCCTTCTGGCTTGAAGAGGGCTAGCTACTTTTTTTTTTCTACATGTTGACACCGTAGTTAAAGCAGGCTTCATCAGACAGGGAGCCTATTACAGGGAGGGGGATGTACGTGCTAATTGTACATTTCTGATAGGTACGAAATTGCTCATGCATAACGAGATGAATACTTGCATTACTCCCACTAACCAACCCAAATTGCAAGGTTTTGCAGGAAGTCTACTGGGTTTCCCCTATCAAGGTTCATTGCCTTAATTCAACTCTTAAGGTGATATCCTTGCATTATTCCTTCCTCAAGACTCATTTAGTTTAGTTAACATATTATTATTTCATCGAAGATGTTATTTCTGGGGCGGTTTAATCTGAGCTTAACCCAAGGAAGGTGCAAAGTCGGAGGCAGTATGTCTTCGCTGTGTGGTCCCTTCAAAGCTTGTGTTTTTATTGTTTTTTTTAGCTTCCCACCTACTCCTTGGTAACAACTGTTCGCTGATTGTCAATTTGTAGTTTTGTCTTCCTTTCTGGATAAACAATGTGCACTCATTCGAAATCCCAGCGTCTAAAGAAGGGGGAACCTTCCACTGCAAACATTACTTTATATCTTTCCTATCCTTTAACCATCTGTTCATTTTCATAGGTTTTGAATTACCCTTTAACAGGCAAACATTTTTAATATTCCTAACTATATTTTCATATGCAGTATAAATATGAAGGACTTCCATAATGAACTCTTCGAACTTGGTTGTCTTTTCTTATTTCTGGACTCTTGGACTCATTGTTCCTCTTCGTCATGTTTTCATGAATCTTTTGCAGAAGACAACTTGAAACATTCTTTGAAAGTCTTTCTGTAATAGAGAGTCTGGCCACAGACTTTGAATTTCTAAACTATTTCTCTTTTGGTAATTCTATTCTCATCTGAAGTCTTCTTTCTAACTTCTTTCTAAGCCATTATTATAGCAACCGAGTTGAAAATCTATCATAAGAAAAATGTTCCTAGGGTTCTGTCTATTCAACCAAACTTTTTTTAAATATTATCAATATTTGTTCCACCTCTCATATATACTTTTATGTTGACGATTCAACCCTTTGATATTCCCTTTCAATTTTGGAAGAAGTTACACTCAGTAGCAAATAGTTTAATGCTATGCTAGGAGGGTGGCCTTAGAGTAACTAATCTCAGATATCCTTCTTGTAAATCTCCATTTGGAAGAAAGAAATATGATTTTTATTCTTTCTCGGTGACCTATTTGCTGATATTATCAAAAAAAACCTTGTCGTTTAGTTAACATTCACTAAGCAAACTATATATCTTCTGATACATAGCTATTTAACTAATACAAATTTCCATATAATCTTTCATAATATATGGTACAAAACTTTATGTTTTATAATATTTCTTTCGATATTTCTTTTCGCTACGCACAAAATATATACACATTAAGACCGTTAACAACATATTCTCTCTCTCTCACAATCTCTCCATAAGCCAATTTTTAAGAGGTTGTGTGTTATGATGCTCCGCTTTAGAACTCTCTAAACACCCTATTTCTTTTGCTGGTATAAGGAGGGGTCGTCCGAACTTGTATAAGAGTATGCTTTGATATTCTGAAGTGATTTTACTCATTCAGCCTCATCCTTGATTTTCGACTTATTCACACTTTAACACTGCTCCCCACTAAATCGTCTCCTATACCTTCAGCTGTCGAACTCCTGCAATCAAATTCCTCTCCTATACTCTCATCTTTTACAAAGGACTTATGCTAATTTTGAAGCTCTTCTTAGTTGTGTATAAAACCTCCTCCTTTGAAACACCAATTCTATATGATAATTAATTTTCATTAAGCCGATATTGACTTCGTCTCCCTTACGGTCTACATGTTTTCTCTGTATCAACTCTCTGTACACCCAGTATTTAACCACTATGCTCACAATTTCTTCTTAACCTGAATTTCAATACTGTGTTTAAGTCTTGGAAAAACACCCCTTCCTCTTCTTCTCCTCCGCTCCTCTCCTCTCTCTCTCTCTCCTCTTTCCCTATTTTTGTTTCCCAATAACCCTTTCTTTTCCCCAGCTACCTTACAACACTTACAAACGCATTTTCAAATGTCATGTATCGGGTTCATATTGGCCAATAATATGGCTAATTAATTGACTTTTCCCTAAGTCTGATGGAAACAGTTTCGGTCTCTGGCCCTTTACCCGGAACCATCTGTGGTTATATAAGAATGGGTTATTTTTTGAATTGTTTTAGGAATTAAATTATTTGGATGCTCCGATTCAGAAACTTTTAATCTATAGTAATTTTTTTAATGCTGCATTCATGCATGCTATTAATACATGATACATTTGTCTACACAGTACTATTGGAAACAATAAATAAATATAGCTTCAGTACCATCTTAAGAAATTTTAAGCAAAATAGCCTAATAAATTTTTATTTAAAAATAAAAGGTAAAATATCTGACCTGGGCTTAGGCTTTAAAAAAAGTAAAAAACATATGTGTGTTGAGTTTGATATTTTCAAATATCTTAAATCTTAAATCATATTAAATATGGTTTTGTTCTTTCATAAAAGTTTCATCATAAGTCTGAGTTTTCTGTCTTAAAAGTAAATTTATTTACATTTATTTATTCACTCCTAAATGTTTATAATTTAAATTAAAATATGATAAATTTAGAAGATGTATTATTATATATATTCATATTAGTTTTCCTCAGGAATTTATAATTTAAAAAAACACACACACACACACTTCCTATTAATTACAAAAGCTGGAACACTTTTACTCTTTTGTCCTATTAAAGTATTAGTTGAATAACAATGAAAAAATCTTTCGCTGATAGTTAAACTAGCTTATAATATATATATATATAATATATAAATTATATTATTATATATATATATATATATATATATATATATATATATAATATTTATAATAATATTAATATATCTATATATAATATATATTATAATATTATAATATATATATATATAATTATATATATATATTATATTATAGTACACTAAATTTTTTAAGATAATTGTCTGTATATTTTATCATTTCTGGAGAGGTAGAAAAATAACTAATCATTAGCAAATCCTATTCTAAGATTTATATATTATATAATATATAATTTTATATATTAATAATATTATATTATATATATTTATACTATATAATTATATATATATTATATATAAATATATAATAATATATATATAATATAATATAGTTTTATATATATCTACTAACATCTGGTGTCCCAGTCGCTTACTACTTACAAGTTAGAAAAGAAGTGAATAGTAGCCATCTAACGAAATATATAACTGCACGAGGAGTTCCCGACGAAAAAGCTAAACTGAATTTTTTCCCCAAGACAACTTAAATAATAGACAAATGCATGAGTTGTTATGGAAGACTGGCCGTAAAATCATTTATATCCCATAGAAAGGAAGTAGATGTTGAGAACTCCTGCATGGTAAGAGTTAAATAAGGTAATTGTAATTGATGGAGACAATGTAAAATGAGAAAGATTAGAAGAACATTGGGTTAAAATGATCATAAATTTGCAGAGATAGGAATAATTTTGATTCCTAACTTAATAATATACCATTAATAGTTAATCTACCGTTACCATTTAACTTAGCTATAGTAATAGCCATGACGATGGTATTTTGTTTAATATAAATTTCTTGCACCATGGTTTGTTAACTGTAAGTTTCCCAATTGCAAATGGTTTTAGGTTCCCGACAAAAAGCAAATGATTTTCAATAAAAGGAAATAAACTATGAGATTATTAATTATAACTCGGGTCCTAATTATTAAGTCCACCAGCATGAAAAAAGAAACATGAGATAAATAACTGCTTAAGTTGAAAAACTGAAAAATTGGAAATATCTTCCTTTACCCCGAGTTTGGATATCTCTTCATTTTATGAAGTCAGAGAAGAAAGACATTCGTTCTTCCTCTATCTGTGTTCATATTTTTCTCCTAAAATTTAAAATTTTGTTTATAAAAAATAATAAACCTGCTCTTTAGATTTAAAATTATAAATGTTTGATAAATATAACGATGTTTTTTTTTCATTCATTTTTGTTTTATTTTTGATAACTTAAATATATATAATATTATATAAATTATATATATTAGTAATATAATACTATATATATTATATTTAATATATCATTAAGTTATTATATATATATATAATTATATAATAATATAGTATATTATATAGATTTATATATATATATTTACCTTTTTATATTAATTTGAGTCAATTCCAGGTTACTTGAACAAAGAAACCCTCGTTTGGGTTAATACCAAAAATGAGTGGTTTACATTTATATGGTTACCGTAGCAGGGAAAATTCGTACCAAAGGTGCCTATAAATCGACTGTGCCAAAACAATAAATGAAACTCCAACAGAGGTAATTTAGCCAGATGCTATAACGGAAAAAAAAAGGGATTGCCAAGTCTTTCAAGAAATCGTTAAGTTGTCTAATTAATTAGTTCATTTCATGTAAATATGTTTTCCTTTAATTGATTTTTTGTAAAATTGCACTAAAATATTCAGGTATAATAAATAAAATTATTAAAATTATCTCATCTATATTTATTTCAAGTTTAGAGTTGAATTTGCATTTTATTTTATCAACTTTGATGAGAAAACATTGTGTTAATAGTTTAATACTTATCCATGTTGTGCTTGTATGGATATACGTTAACGTTAATATACGAGTAATATTCTTCTGCGGGAGAGTATTAGAGATTGTTAGTCTTGTTTAAATGTTGGGAATATCCAATATAATTAAATATACCTGTGTATTATTGTTAAGTTTTTTATGTCTGTAAACCTAGATTGTTTTATTATTTTTACTTTTCTTTCATTTTCCATTCTTAAACTTAAATATTTTAAATATCAGTAAGAATTTTGGTATATTTTTAGATCAATATGATAGTCAAATAATGATGGGGAGCAATGTTTGTTTGTTTTATATACATTAAATCCTAATCAATGTTTTATTATTATTATTATTATTATTATTATTATTATTATTATTATTATTATTATTATTATTATTATTATTATTATTATTATTGCATTAACAGCATGGGCAATGAACCTGGATCCTCTTATGAAGCTCCATTGAACTTCCAAAAGGATCAACTCGCTCTCGATGACAGAAGACCCGACTTAAGTGAACATGATGAAGGAATAGATAGCTACAATACTGTAAAAGAAAGTAAGTTATTTTATTTGTTTATTTTTTTTTTTAGATAGCTAAAATTCTGTAAAAGAAAGCGTTATTTTTTTTATTTTTTTTTAGATAGTTACAATACAAGCAAATCTGAATCAATCCAAAAGTAGTAAAGGTCTTTATACTACTGGGTTGATTAAAATTGCGGTGGTGTGAATGGTAGGAAAACAATCTCTATTATTTAACGGCTAATGAAACTTTTCCTAAATTCTCTCGGTAGTCTCTGATTTTTAGTTTGATTTGGTATTGGAATTTATGATTTTACTGCATATGAAAGAGGCGTAAAGTGATGACTGTTTTTTATTATTATCCTTTATCCTATGCCGGCCTTTCACATCACCATTGATGAAGAACGCTAGTACGTGCATTTAAAAAAAAAAAAAATCCATTAGGGGAATTTAAATTTTTTATTTCCTTACTTAAACTCATATGATTTAAGCCTAGTTTGTGAAATTTCGAATGTTATTCACCTACCTGTTATTTTGACATAAGTATACTTTGAATCTAGTGTTGAGACTGACTTACCTTATTGCGGTGCGGTTAAGTTAGGAATAAATCTAGGTTCTCGTCATACCGTACTCTTCAAACAATCTTAAGACTCCCATGAATATCATAACCCATAATTTATTAAGCTTTCCTTTTTCCTTCGCTTTAGTTATAAATAATTAGTTGCTTAAGGGATTTTTTAATTTCCAGCAGACTAAAACTAATATTGTAACTTTCTACATTTTGGACTCCGTAAGTAAATTTATCAATAACCTGGGAGTAATCTCTTATACGAACTCTAATTCTTTATATGCAGTAGTGTTAATTCTCATAGAAATTAAAATGGAGTTTTTGGGAATTATGAAAAATAATGAGTATCCAAATAAAAATTATATATAGTAGTTGGGATGCTAATGGTAAATATGTAAACTTTAAGTAATTTGAATTTAGGAAATATAGTTTTGTGGAGAGATTTTTTTTCTTCCATATCGATAAGGTATTATTTTCCCTATATATGTTATTCAGAGAACCGAGAGACCGATAAGGATGACTAGATAGGAAGGAGTAACTGTGAGTTTGGTTAGAGGCGAGAATGAGAAACCACATTAAATATATGGCGGGGTTTTGTGAGGGTGGGTATGGTAGTGGGACTTTTGCCTCATGGTGACCCAGTATTGACGAGTACCAGATGACAGTGAGAGGTTCCGTCGCTTAGTCCGTGAGATCCCTACAGTGGCATTTTTATATCTGACTGCGAAGCGAGTTCTCAAACTTAAGGTATAATATAAGGGGGATGGTAAGTGCCTGGGTCTTTATTTTCGATTGGCGTCAATAGTCCTCCATTCACTAATTTCCTCTATTCATAATTATCCTTTAACCTCTCCCAATTCTGGGAAATAGGATGGAATATATATATATTATTATATATATGATATATTATAATATATAATATAAATATTATAATAATATATATAAAAATAAATATATCATATATTAATAATATATAATATATATTATAATAATGTATAATATATATTATAAATCTATAATATATATATATATTTTGATTATTACATATCTTTATCGTTAATATGTATGATATTATTCGAAAAGTATAATTTTTATTATATATAGGTATTATATGTTATTAATTAGTATATTAATTTAATGTTACATATTTATATATTTTTACAGACGAATGACAAGTCTTATTTGGTTGCAAATCCTTAGATGTGTGTTCAAGGAAATTTACGATTTGATATTTTTATTTGTGCTTAGGTTGGTAGAGCTTTTATTGAATGGGATCTAAATAAAAGTAATTGTATAGACCGATACTTAATATACGTGTAGTTAGGTATAACTACAACAGGGTTGAAAGTTTGATTTATGCTATATTATAATTTATTAGGCGGATAGGGAGGCAGGGGATGTGTTATTTTCTCCTTGTTATTCACATTTAATATATGATTCATTGGGGTTTATGAATTAAAGAAATTTTAAAGGGTAGTATGGGTACGTGCGTACAGGGGTAAGTGTTAGATATTCGAAGGTAGATAATGGCAAAGAGAGTGTAGATCGGGTGTTCCTGACCATGAATTGTAGTGAAAGTCGATGATGGTTCGTGGTTCTTTGGGTGGGTGGACAGAAGGAAGGTTTGGCAAAATTATTTGTAAAAGGATGAGATTTTTGAAAAGTATGTAGAATCGTATAAGAGTTAAGTGGTATGTAGTTGTAGGTTTTGAGGAGGAGTCTGCACCTGTCTATGCATTGGATCTTATGTATTGGTTTTGAGTCTAATAGATAAAATAACAAGTATGTCTGAGTTTAACTATTTTAATATTACGTTATTCAAAGTCATATGTCAATTTTCTTTTTCGGTTCTTATATAATCAGCAATTCCCTAGACTGGTGAAAAGTTATTTTAAACTAAGCACCTCATTTTTTTTTTTTTTTTTGATGTAAAGAACGTATATATTAAAGAATTCAGATTCTATTTAGAATGTAGAAAGCGATGATTCATGGTTATTATTTATTTACATCCATTTTTTTAAATGACTTTGTTTTCCGCTTCACTCTGAACTGCACAATATACTGAGATATCTTGTATTGTCAGGTTTATCACCTTATACCGAAAATGAAGAAGGTTGGAAGCAAAAGCAATACACTTCATACAGTGACTTGGGAATGGAAATCCGATCAACAATATTTCCACATTAAATTTTCAGAAATACGCCTGCATAAAAAATCTGTTATTAGAATCACCATCCAGTTTCTATAACACCCAAGTATACTTGAGCACTTCTCCGAGCTTTTCTGGTAGACTATTGGGTATTTTTTCAGAATTCTGATTTTTTGGTCCAAGGTCAAGATTCGTTTTATGGGAATCGCAAGGTTCATTGATTAGAGGATGCCCTTACATCAAAAGACCAGAATCCACATCTATCATTCTAAGCCGCAAAAGAAAAAAAGAATAAATTATATTGAACTACATTGTTTTAGGATCTGCAGCATAAATTATTTTAGGAATTTAATTAAGAAGATCTTTTGGTGTAGATTTTTCTTGTTAATTATTATTTTTCTCCTTTACTATAATAATACAATCTTAATTGTACAATTAAAAAATGCTATTTAATCTTCCATGTGTAACTTATATGTAATTTATGTAAAATCTTGTTAAAATAACTTTTAACAAAGATATTCATTATGGGAGAATTAATTAATTTAGCTTTTTTTTATTTTTTTTTTTTCTTTATACTTATATCACAAGTGTAACATATTTTTGTTAACTTCACTTTTTTGTTTCATCAAATAAATGTGGTTAGGTACTTTATTTCAAATATTGAGTACTGAACATGACCTTTTAATATTCGAGTAATTTAAAAAACCTTCATAGATAAACTCGATTATTATTCTTTTCGTAGTTTTCCAAGTGTAGTGATGACTTGCTCGGTCTTATTATCAGTTCTCTACTGGAATTGTGTAATACTATCCGAAGGTTGAGTTAGATTTATATTCCGGCATAATAATGGCCGCTCTTAATTTGCGTTGGCAGTGGTTTTGGAGGTACCCTGATAATAAGGAACTATTCCTATCAAAAAAAATAATGGTTTTTTTGGGGGAGAAGATTCTCTACCAGAGGGAAAAGCGACTTGATAAGATGTCCCCCTACATTTTGTGGGCTGCGACCCGCTAGAGAGAGTACTAATGCGTTAGGGCGAGAAGCTGTGGGGATGAGGTTATTTCCGTTTATATATTTAAGTCATAAAATATCAATAATAAATGTCTTGCTAGTTTAAATACCACGGTTCAGACCCGCAGATCAAGCAGTGGATCCTGTGGAAATCGTACAGTCAACGAGTTTCTATCTGTCATATTAGTTTTTATTTTGAATTAACATTTTTTAAATTCGAGAAATATACATAATATTATAATTATATTAAAATAGGAGATGTAAATAAACATAATTCACTGTATTCTACAGGTATTATGTCTCAAATTAGACTATACTAATATGTTGAATAATTCTGATACCACTTTCTCTTTTCTATTGATGAAGTCATCTTGTACTATGCGAAGTATTATATATATTTATTTTGGTTCCGTTTTTATCTTTTTTTTTATTATTTATATATTATGCATAGGTATTTAAGGAAACTATTTAGTCTTTAGCTATTTCTTTATTGGTATATAGAGTGAGATGGAAGGAAAGATTTTGTCGAGTTTCGGAGGGGACGAGAGTGTTAATAGTCCAAGAGAAATATTGGAAAAAGGAAATTTATTGTATTTAATATTAGTATTTCTCTTTCAAGATTTTGTATGGATGCGAGACATGAGCATTGTGTACAAATACGAGACATGGGATTGGGGTTGTAGAAAATATTGTCTTTCAATATATATGTGGAATAAGTAGAATGGATATTATTAGATGCGTAAGAATAAGGGAATATGATTTTAAAAAGAGATATTTGTTTTAAAAGGTAGAACAAGAATTTATGAAAATGTTACGAGAGTAAGCATAAAGTGTATAATAATAATAGGTCATCTAAGGATGTTTTCAATGTCGGAGGTGAAAGGTAGCAGGTTAAGGAAGCAAATAAAATGTGATGTTGATCGATATGGTTAAGGATAAATGACACTTGGAAGAGATAAGCTCAAGGAAACTGTCCTTCAGAAATTATAATTAATTGAACAGTTAAAAAGAGTAAGCTCTGAATAGATATAAAAACAGTAACTTTCAACAATAATCCTTTTTCTACACTGACACCACCCCGCAGTTGCGGGTGAGTGTGTGGTGAGCATATATATATATATATTACTATAATATATTCTATTTATATTTTTATATAATTATATATATATTATATATATATTATTTTTAGTATATAATTATATATATATATATATATTATATATATAATTATTATATTTATAATAAATAGCGGGAGAAAAATTTTACTTGTGCCAGGACTCGAACTATCGACACAGCCGTCGCCGTTAGAAATGTACTGAGTCTCTACGGACTGCTTCAATACTCCTCCCCCCAAAAGCATTGTAATAGTTTTCAAGTCTCCTTATGTAGGTTCATGCATTTCAGGATTAGAAGTTGACAACTGAGCTAGACTGAGTAAGAAGCATGGGAAAGGGAGCAAAGACAGTAGATAGTTGAGGATCGGGACGTCGTGTGTAGTTGGCGTTGTTTGTGGCGCGCAAGGAG
>JABUQX010119013.1:0-12500 GCA_015478945.1 Trachelipus rathkii | reverse complement strand
AAAGTTAAGAAACACTTAATAGAAAACATGGGCAGACCTAAAGAGAGAGTAATATAATTATAAATAATAAAATAAAGTAAAATGCCTCCACAACTCTCAGAACAACTCCCCACCCACAAATGAAGCTTAAAGAGGACACATCAATTTCCTCCCACAAACTACTGCATCATCCTTGCACAACACTATTCCAATATATCCAACAAACCCACACATGCAAATAATAGAAGAATAATATGCAAACTCAAAACAATGCAACTAGAAGCCAACCCTAACCCCTATTTTCTACACAAGAAATAATAAAACTTATAAAACCCTAAAAAATTCCCCTGCTACAGGCTCAGACAACATCTCTAATCTACACATAAAACACTTTGGACCTACTACTATATCATTCATCACAGATATCTTCAATAAATCCTGGTCTCTCAACTATATCCCTCCACACTGGAAAAAAGCAATCATCATACCTAAATTAAAACCTAGAAAAGACCCCAACCTCCCGTCCTCATACTGACTCATATCCCTCCTCTCCTTTTTGTGCAAACTAATGGAGAAAATCATACTTTATCAAAATTCAAACTACCTTCCACTCCCCAAATCATCAACACGGTTTTAAAAAATCTCACTCTACCTCAACAGCCCTAACTAATATCACACAAAACATCGTAAATGGATTAAACAAAACACCCTTCCACAGAACAATACTCCTGGCTATAGACATTAGTAAAGCCTTTAACACAATACCCAGACACATTCTCATCCCAAAAATTCTAAACTCTCCCTTCTGTAACAATTACAAAAAATGGCTATCCAGTTTTATATCTGGATGCACAGCTCAAGTATCCAGTAAGCACCAAAACTCAAAAAGGATAAAATTAAGAAATGGAGTCCCTCAGGGAACCATCCTATCCCCATTCCTGTTCAACCTATTTACAACCGATATCCTTACCCCCAAACTTTCAATTCAGAAAAAATAACCTATGCAGATGTCATAACTATAACCATATCAGACCCCTCAGTACCCACTGCTACAAACCTCACTCAGACTTACCTAAATCACCTAGAAGCTTGGTTATCATCCAACAGAATGTTGCCCTCAACAGAGAAATCTATCACCTTGATAACCATGGATAGACTCGAATCATCCCTCCACCCACAAGTAACCCTAAACAACCCTTAAACCTTTACACCACAGATTCAAAACATTATAAGTACAGCAAGTAAAAAATTAAGTGTCCTCTATACTTTATCCCAACACAATTTCAGTAATGAAACAACCACACTGTCAACAACATACAAACAATACTCAAGAACTACAATCAACTATGGATCATGGCAACAGTCTGGTATCCTCTAACCTTCCCTACTAATAGAAATAAACTACAAAGAATACAAAGCACTGCCCTGCGTACAATAACAGGTTGCCTAAAAATCACCCCTATCCAGCACTTGCATGAAGTAACGAAGATTCTACCAATTCTAGACCATTTTGATATGACAGGAACCCAATTCTATGCCAAAACTCTTGACCCCTCTCACCCATTTCATAACTATTTACAAGAACACAGTACATCATCTAAGATTCCCTCCCTCTCCTACAGTCCTCTACATTAAGACATTAAGACATTATGAATATAGAGACAGTAAGAAGCCACACGGGCCTGTCGAGACTGTCCCAGTCAACCCACTAACCAAACATGCTCATGCAAATCCACAAAGCACCCTAGGGGTTGTCAAATTACTGTAACTACAAATCCACCAATTTGGCTTAGTCAAAACTAATGATATATATATATGATACCCAAACCATCCACATGCATTACTAACTAAGTTATGGTCACGCATGCAGACTAACATTAATAACTACTATAACTAAAAACCCGCCAATTTGGCTTTGTCTAAATATATTATATGATACCCAACCCATCCATATACCTATCCAACCCTTTCTTAAATGTTGTAATCGAGTCACACTCAACAACCTCCTGTGGCAGACTATTCCAATATTTAACAACCCTATTACTGAATGCATGCTTTCTTATATCAAGATGGCATGCTTTCTTCTTAATTTTCTTATTATGCCCCCTGGTCACTTGTTCATGCTCTACTATGAAAATTTGTTGGTTTCCATATTATCAGTAGATGTAAATATTTTTGTAGACTTGTATCATGTCCCTCTGAGAAATCGCCTTCTAGCAGAAAAACATTCCTAACTTCTTCAGCCTCTTCTCATAACCTTACCCCCAAACCCAGAAATCATCCTTGTTGCTCTATGTTGCACTCTCTCTAGCATATCTAAGTCTTTCTTTAAATAAGAGGCCCAAACTTGGCACAATACTCTATTAATGGCCTAACATAGCTATTATACATTTTACTTATTACTTCCTTGCTCTTTGTAAACAACATTATGATTTATTTTATCAAGCATCTTATTAGCTTTATTCCTGGCTTCTCCAAACATTAATTAGCTACTTTCAAATTACAGCTTATAATCACACCTAAATCTTTTCTTGGTTCCACAGATCAAGCCAATCCCCATTCATATCATAGTTAAAACTTTTGAGTAACCTAGGTGAAGAACCTTCACTTTTTACTATTAAAATTCATTTGCCACTTATCTGCCCACCCAAGAAGTTTATCAAGATCATTTTGAATCTTTATGCATCCTTCACTATTCCTAACTGAGGTGGCCACTTTAGTATATCTGCAAACTTAGAAACCTTGCATTTAAGTCCCTGGTCTAAATCATTTATATATATGAGGAACAATAGTGGCCCCAGCACTGAACCCTGTGGAACACCACTCTTCACTATTTCCCATGATGATTTATTGCCATTTAGTTGTACACACTGTTTTCTATTTCGCAACCACTCTTTAATACAACCATGTACCACTCCACCTATACCACATTGCAATAACTTCTTCATCAGCCTTATGTGGGGAACCTTATCAAAAGCTTTAATAAAGTCTAAATATACAATATCAACTGGATCTCCTCAGTCAATGCAGTCAGTAATGTATTCTATGAATTCTAAAAGGTTTGTCTGACATGACCTACCCTTTCTGAAACCATGCTGGGAGTCACACAATACCTTGTTATCTTCTAAATATTTCTCTATATGGCGAACTCTTTAGAACCATACCCCCTTCCCCAAATAACACACCACTATCAAAACATTTTCATACACATTTCATGCAATGATACCTCAGCAACTACCCAAGAAGTAGCCTCATATACTACCACCTTCCCAAAATACCCCCTGCACAAGGCACACTCCCACGAAAGATGCAAATCTCCCTTTCTAGATTAAGATCCAGCTGATCCATTTCTAGATTAAGATCTGGCTGATCCCTTTCTAGATTAAGATCCGGCATCATCCGGATCTTCAAGAATACAAACATAGGTTTCAACCTCAAGAAATTTCATCCCCACTAATAGAGCCTGAAACTGTTGAGCACCTACTGAGGTGCCCCATTCACACTTCCTACAATATCAGATCACCTCCCTAAGAGACCTGTGGCTCCACCTGGTGGAGTTTGCTAGGTTTCTGGAAATGACTTGGGCCCAACCCCCAAATAAGGGGAGCCCAGGGAAAATAAAAAATATATATATATATATATATATATATATATATATATATATATATATATATATATATATATATATATATTATTATATATATATATATATATATATATATATATATATATTATATATATATATAATATATATATATATATATATATATATATATATATATATATATATATATATATATATATCCAAATAAGGGTATATATATATATATATATATATATATATATATATATATATTAAAGTTAACATTTTAGAACTAAAAAAACAAAACATCTAAGTAAATTAGATTAAAAATTATTCATGTTACTAAAGTTCTTTCACTTAGAAAAATATGAAGTAAATGATAAAATATTTTGAGACTACCATAGAGTTAGTCTCAAAATATTCTGTCATTTGAGGACTTCAGAAGTTATATGTTAAGGTCAAAGCCCTAAAACAGGAATATCAAAAGAACCCAATGTTACAGCACTTACTGTAGATAATTGCCTCTTCAGTGGAACGTTCCACCTTTTAATTTTGATAATAAGTTGGTAGATCTTATGATTTTGTAATTTAATTTGATTATTGAATTTTAGGATGTTTTTTTTTTTTTTTTTTTTTTTTACATGATACCATATTTTAATTTAGTTTTTTGGTTTCAACAGGTAGTCCAGACAATTCACCGGTAAAAGAAAATAGTCCTGGACCTAGAAGTCCTGCATATTCCAATGAAAATCAAAGTAATACCTCTCCAGACCATCTCATGGAATCTCCAAATATTAGGGATCATTCTCCTAGTAGTCGCAAAGATGCTTCCCCTGCATATAGTCATGCTAGTAGATCTTCAACTGGAAGCAGAGGTGGAAAATCTTTTGATGACGACAGAAGTAGGTCACCTTCAAGAAACCGAGAAAGTTATTCACCTTCCTCTGATAAGAGAAGTCAATCACCATCGGATGAATGGGTGACCCGCTCTCCTTCAGGAAATAGAGCAAGCAGATCTCCATCAGCTGAAAGAATGAGTAGATCACCTGATGAGAGAAGCAGTCGGTCTCCATCTAAAAGCATCAGATCGCCATCTAGAGAAAGCAGGTCGCCATCTAATGACAGAATGAGCACATCACCATCTAGAGGTGGAGGTAGTAGATCACCATCTAAAGATAGGTCAAGTGCTTCCCCATTTAAGGACAGACATAGTAGATCACCTTCAGATAATAGAGATAGTAAATCACCTCCTAGAGAGAGAAGTAGCAAATCTCCTTCTGAAGAAAGATTAAGTACACCTTCACACACAGATAAATCAAATAGATCACCCTCTGATCAGAGAATGAGCAGATCTCCATCAAAAGATAGAAGTAGATCCCCCTCTGATCAGAGAATGAGCAGATCTCCATCGAAAGATAGAAGTAGATCCCCCTCTGATCAGAGAATGAGCAGATCTCCATCTAAAGGTAGAAGTATATCCCCCTCAGATAGAGATAGTAGGTCCCATTCACGATCTCAGTCAAGAAATCGGAGTAGGTCTCTATCAAAAGAAAGCAAGAGAAGTCAGTCACCCTCTGTAGAAAGGAGAAGTAGATCACCAAATGACAGATCGGAAATGGAATCGGCCAGAGGGAGCAAGTCTCCAGTCAGCAGCTTGGGAAGAAAATCTCCTGAAGGTATTTACTTATTTATATATGTATGTATGCTTTTCAAGAAATTTACTTTTATTAAGTATTAATTTGGCTGGAATTATTATTTTTTTCATTCTAATTATTATTATTATTATTATTATTATTATTATTATTATTATTATTATTATTATTATTTAGAAGGAAGTGGGAAGAATTAGGAGTGAGAAGTTAGGAGAACTGGTTTATAAGGAGAAGTATGTGATTACACTTGTAGAGAAGTCAGTTGAAATGGAACATGATGATACTGAGCATATCTGTCCAGATGCAAATGAAGGAAGCGATTGTAAGCAGTGCAAGAGAAATATGGGGGTGTGGTAAGGTAGGGGGTAAGAATGCTAATAGTGAATGGTGGAACAACGAGGTAATGCATGCCTTAACAAATAGTAAAGATACCTGGTTTAATATACTAAAAGACAATGATGAGATTTTGAATGAAAGATGTATGGAAATATATAGGGATGAAATGTGGAAGGCTAAAAGCTGCATATGTAGGAGAATAAAAAAAAAGGAGGTAAATTGGACAGTTTGAAAGGAGGATGAATGGGAACCTATAAAAGAATAGAAGCTGTTCTGAAAGGAAATACAAATGGTTAAGAAAAAGAATACAGGGAATCTTCTTGGAATATTGAATAGGGGAGGTGCTTTTTTAACTGTTGAGATGGATATGAGGGAAGTGTGGAGGGAGCATTTCGAATTTCTACTTAACTCTGGCAGTGATGAAGAGGTGATAGTGAATGTGTGAGTTTGATGGTGTAAGCAGTAGATATTTTGGGGGATGAGGTAATATGTCAAGTGAGAAAGTTGAAGAATGGTAAATCAACAGGTAGCTATAGATTTTATACTGGCGAAATAATAAAAAATGGTGAGATTGTCATTGACTGGATATGGAAGTAGTAATGAAGCTTTTATGGAGGGTAGTTCCGGAGAGCTAGAGGAGAGCAGTGATAGAATATACCCATGTATAAGAAGAACTGTAGAAAATACAGGGAATTAGTTTATTGATTGATTGTTATAGGGAAGATTTGTGCTGGTATTTTGGTTCAAAGAGTGCGTCTAGACTCTAGTGACATAGGAGTTAATTGTTGAAGAACAAGTTGCATTTAGAAGTGGTAGATGATGAGCAGATCAAATATTTTACATAAAAACAAATGAGTGAGAAAATTAGAGAGAAGATAGAACTTTATTTAGGTTTTATAGACTTTTTGAGGCGTTTGATAGGATTAATAGGGAAGATCTGTGTCAGCTGATAATGATATATGGTGTTGGTGATAGGCTTCTAATGTAATTAAAAATATGTACGTTTTTAGTGGTGTGTGTAAGAATAAACGGAGTTGAGAGCGAATGGGTTTAATAATAGTAGAGTGAGGCAGGTATGTGCTATGTCCCCATGGCCAGTAATTTAGATTTGGATGGGGTGATGAAAGAATTTTAGGTAGAGGTGGCAGGAGAGGATGTTAGACTGAAGGAAAATGGTTGAGAGTGGAGAGTTATCTTCCTTATTGTATGCAGATGATTTCTTTTTGTGCGGTGAATCTGCAGTGAGGTTGAGGTTTGGTAGAGAGGTTTGGCTGGGTATGTAAAACGAGGGGTCCGCAGGTTAATGCAGTTGATGGTGGTAGGTGAAGAGAGTCTGAAGTGCGAAATCATGTTGTACGGCAGGTAACTGTTGCAAGTATCTCAAGTGTAAATATTTAGGCTATACTGGTATGTTGGATAAAAAGGGAACAGTTGATGTTGGGTGTAGTAGGAAAGTTGTGAGTGGTAGTCTTGTTGTTCTGCATGAGGTTACATTTTTGCCGGTATTAATGTACAGTAATGAGAGTATGGTGTGTAATAAGTGGTATTGATTTAAGGTGCAATCTTGTTCAGTTGGATATTCTTAGGGGCTTGCTAAATGTGAGAATAATTGATAAATATGATGCATGAACAAATTGGCAGAGTTTCCCAAACTCTTTTTCATTTCTTGGTTTATTTTAAGGTTTACTTTGTGACCCATTCATGAAAAAATTTATATATATATATATATATATATATATATATATATATATATATATATATATATATATATATATACTATATATATATATATATATATATATATATATATATATATATATTATATATATATATATATATATATATATATATATATATATATATATATATATATATATATATATATATATATATATATATATATATATATATATATATATATATATATATATACTATATATATATACTATATATGTGTTGCCCCTTGTGGGCATCAGACGAAGGTCAAAACATGAGTTTCAAAACATTTATTAAACATGTGAATTAAAAGAAATCCTATAATTGTAGAGGTCTTAAATCCTGAAAATATATATATATATATATATATATATATATATATATATATATATATAAAAATCTATATATATATATTTATATATATACATAACGCTCTATATATATATATATATATATATATATATATATATATATATATATATATATATATATATATATATATATATATATATATATATATATATATATATATATATATATATAACAATTATAACAACAATAAAAATGAAAAATAAAAAGTTAGGTAATTTTACAAGGAAAAATTTTGCGCAGAGGGTTTTTTTAGGGAATGAATATTTGTCTATAAAAATAAAAATGATTTTAATAAAAAGAAAAAATGTATTTAATAAATTTTTACAATTTTTTAATTTCTTTAAACACAATATTTAATAATAAATATTTAATTTTCATCTAAAATAAGTACTCACTCTGACTGTTATTAAGAGAGGAATGTAAAAATCCAAATATATAAGAAAATGTAAAGTTGGAAATAAAAACGCTTTTTTAACAAACTAAAAATAAAATATCTAATTGAGAATGAAAATAAGGCACGTTGGCAACAGAAGAACGAGAATGAACATTGGATACCCACAGAGGTTAGCAACAGAATGAGTCGATTTTTGCATACAAATTGTTTAAATACTCCCGCAGACGACGGAAAAGGAGCGCCAATTTTCTGATACTTTAGTAAGACTTTATGTAACTGAAAATATTTTTTTAAAAGGAAGTAACATAAATGTTTAGGCAAGGTTGGAAACCGTAGGCAACAATATATATATATATATATATATATATATATATATATATATATATATATATATATATATATATATATATATATATATATATATATATATATATATATATATATATATATATATATATATATATATATATATAGAAATATATTTATATACCTATATATATATATATATATATATATATATATATATATATATATATATATATATATATATATATATATATATATATATATTTCTAAATATATATATATATATATATATATATATATATATATATATATATATATATATATACGTATATATATATATATATATATATATATATATATATATATATATATATATATATATATATATATATATATATATATATATATATATATATATATATATATATATATATATATATATATATATATATATATATATATATATATATATATATATATATACACATATATATATATAAATATTTTTATATTCTATATTTATTTTTATATATATATATATATATATATATATATATATATATATATATATATATATATATATATATTAGGGATGTACCGGAACCAGAATTTTTGGTTCCGGCCGGAACCGGAACTCTCTACTTTTTCAAATGTTTTTCTTAAAAAAATTCAGTAATTGATTTGTCATTTACTCAGTTATGATTATGCATAAAAAATAATATAGAAAATTGATATATATGAACAAATATCATGATAAAATGACCTCGACCCTATAGATTGAAAACTTTAAATATAAAACCATATTTTCCCACGAACCGGTAGCTTTAATACTCTAGAGTCTAGGGATTTTTGAGATTTTTTAATTTTTTCAATTGGAATGTGCTTTAAAATTAAGTATTTGGTAAATATAATGTAAACAAGCTTTTCATACAAATAAATAGGTACGTATTATAATTATTAAAATATGTTTTCGATGTTTTCGTTAGCTATATATATATATATATATATATATATATATATATATATATATATATATATATATATATATATATATATATATATATATATATATATATATATATGTTGTGAAAAAAACAGTTTTTTTTTTTTTTTTTTTTTAAAAAAAAAATGTTTTTTTTTGTTTTTTTTTAAAATTACCTCTTTTTATGTATATTAAAGATGTTTTAAATTATACAGTATTACCAATACCCCTTCTAGGCCTAAATATTGACTATTATATACGGATTTTATATATACAGTGTATATATATATATATATATATATATATATATATATATATATATATATATATATATATATATATATATATATATATATATATATATATATATATATATATATATATATATATATATATGATCAAAAAAAGGATGGTATAACAGGTGGTTTTGGGGTGTCAGGAGAAAATGAGAATGGTAGGAAGGTGATGGATTTCTGTGAGGAGAGAGGTGTGTGTGTAAGTAATACTTTCTTTAAACACAAGAGTATCCATAAGTATACTAGAGTTGGTGTAGGTAGAGATGGTATCGAAGTGAAAAGTATGATTGATTTTATGTTGGTGAAGAAGGAGATGTTGAAGTATGTGTTGGATGTTAAATCAGTGAGGAGTTTAGGAATGGGATTATCGGATCATTATGTTGTTCTATGTAAAATTAAGTTAGTGGGGACTTGGATGGAGAGGAAGGTGATACGGAAGGAAGTGGGTAAAATTAAGTGAGAAGTTTAGTGAACAAGGTAATAAGGATAAGTATGTAAGAACGCTCGCAAGTAAATCAGTTGAATGTGAACAAGCTGAAACTAAATAAATCTGGAAGCAATTGTTAGCAGTGCAAAAGAAGTATGTGGGTGTGCTAAAGTAGAAAGTAAGAATGATAACAGTGAGTGGTGGAATGAAGAGGTGATGCAAGCGGTTAAAAGTAAAAAAAAAGCGTGGTTGATTGTACTAAAAGCAAATGATGAAGTTTCAAAAGAAAGATGCTTGGAATTATATAAGGAGGAAAAAGAAATACTAAAAGGTGCATACGTAGGAGAAAACAAGAGGTAAATGAACAGTTTGGAAGGAGGATGAATGGGGACATACAAGGGAATAGGAAGCTCTTCTGGAAGGAAGCGCGAAAGGTTAAAAATTAGAATAAGGGGAACCTGCTCAGAATAATGAATAGGGATGGTGTTTTTGTAACTGATGAAATGGATGTGAGGGGAGTGTGGAAAGAACACTTCGAAAATCTGTATAATATTGGCAGTAATGAAGAGGTGATAGTGACTGTGTGTGGGTTTGATGGTGCAAGAAGGAATAGGTATTTTAGGGATGAGGTTATTAGCAAAGAAGAGGAAATGGGTAGAGTGAGATAGTTGAAGAATGGTAAATCTGCAGGTATAGATGAAATTACTGGTGAAATGATCAAGAACGGAGGCAAGTTTCTGATTGATTGGATCTTGAAGTTGTGTAATAAAGCGTTTATGGAGAGTATAGTTCCGAGGGATTGAAGGAGAGCAGTAATAGTACCCTTATATAAGGGTAAGGGAGATAAAGGGAACTGTAGAAATTATAGGGTATTTAGTTTATTGAGTGTTGTAGGGAAGATATATGCTGGTGTTTTGGTCGAAAGAGTGCGCCAAGTGACTGAAGGACTGATTGGTGAAGAACAAGGTGCGTTTAGGAGTAGTAGAGGATGTGTGGATCAGATCTTTACATTGAAGCAAATGATAGAGAAAATGAGGGAGAAGAAGAATAAATTGTATTTAAGTTTTATGGATTTGCAACAGGGGTATTGATAGGGTTAATAGGGAAGCTCTATGGCAGGTGTTAGTGATATATAGTGTTGGTGGTAGGCTTCTGAATGGAATCAAAAGAATGTATGACGATAGTGAGGCGTGTGTAGGAATAAATGGTGTCAAAAGTGATTGGTTTAGTATTAATAGCGGAGTGAGGCAGAGTTGTGTTATGTCTCCTTGGTTATTCAATTTGTATATGGATGGGGTTATGAAAGAATTGAAGGTGGGCGTGACAGGAAATGGTGTTAGAATGATGGAGAATGGAGATGAGTGGAGGGTGCCCTACCTATTATATGCGGATGATTTGGTTTTGTGTGGCGAATTTGAAGAGTTTGAGAGAATTGGTAGAGAGATTTGGCAGGGTGTGTAAAAGGAGGGGTTTGAAAGTAAACGTAGATAAGAGTAAGGTTATGATTGTGAGTGAGGACAGTCCTCAGTGTGAAGTTATGTTAGATGGTGAGCAGCTGGAACAAGTGTCTGAGTTTAAATATTTAAGGTATATGTTGGATGCCAGGAAGGTGGCTGGTGCAATAAAATCGTTGGTGAATGTATAGGGACTAAGTCTTTAGAGTGCTAGGGTCTTACATGACGGGTATGTTGTTACCTGTGTTATTGTTTGGTACCACTATGGTCTGGAATAAGAAGTATAGATCTAAAGTTCAATGTGTTCAGATGGACAATCTTAGGGGCATGCTAGGTGTGAGAAGAATTGATAAAATGAGGAATGAACATATTAGAGAGTTGTGTGGTGTGAAGAAATGGGTAAACGAGAGAATAAATAGCTCTGTTGAGATGGTTTGGTCATGTGGAAAGGATGATTGTTGGTTTTTAAGCGGATGTATAGTGGCGAGTGTGTGTTGGAAACCGACCGGCTGGGAGACCGAAGAAAAAGTGGATTGAGTCAGTAAACGAATGTCTGAAGGAGAGAAATGTGAGTTTGGCAGAGGCGAGAATAAGGTGCATAATAGGAGAGAGAATGGCGGGGTTTTGTGAGGGTATGGTTGTATTTTAGACAGGATGAACCCTTACACTGACAATTTACCATAGTGAGGTCCGTGCAGTCCCGTGAAGAAGCTATAAGTGGATTTTCTGACTTAGCGACGGAAGTCCTTACTAAGTAATGGGTACAGAGGAGGGTAGAGGCTGGACTTTCTTTTTCGACTTTGTCATATTCTACTGCTGCCGATGCTTCTTAC
Source organism: Trachelipus rathkii (assembly GCA_015478945.1). Lineage (NCBI taxonomy): Eukaryota > Metazoa > Arthropoda > Malacostraca > Isopoda > Trachelipodidae > Trachelipus > Trachelipus rathkii. The sequence continues at coordinate 170 of JABUQX010119013.1, read as the reverse complement.
ACCTTACCACCAGTCTTGGGGAGAAAAAGGTAGATGAAGAATTTATATATATATATATATATATATATATATATATATATATATATATATATATATATATATATATATATATATATATATATATATATATATATATATATATATATATATATATATATATATAAATATAT
>JABUQX010119012.1:0-34127 GCA_015478945.1 Trachelipus rathkii | reverse complement strand
TATATATATATATATATATATATATATATAGTATATATATATATATATATATATATATATATATATATATATATATATATATATATATATATATATAAACAGAAAACTTTTTTTTTTTCTTGTGTGAAAGAAACTCTAGAAAAAGAAATAACACAAAAACACAAAAGCAAACTGTAATCCTGTAGATTTGATGTTCGATTTAAAAAGTCTTCAAAGACGAAATAAGTAAAGGTTAAAAGCAAGAGGTGAATAAGTTATCAAAGTTTATGTTATCATGCGATCACGCAAGAAAACTATCCTGTGCTAACAACTCTCCATTATGCCCTCTCTTCTAATTTGCCTTACGCACTCACTGCGTTTTCATGATTTACTTCTGACAGCAGATAATATTTATATCGTTTGGGTCCTAAGAGATTGGAATTTTTTTATTAACCATATATATATATATATATATATATATAGTATATATATATATATATATATATATATATATATATATATATATATATATATATATATATATATATATATATATATATATATATATATATATATATATATATATATATATATATATATATATAATAAAGTTACTTTAACGTCTACAATGGAACGGGAGCTTGGATCAAAAAAAATTTTTCAATAGGTAGCATCTATGATACATATAAATAGATGTTCTAGGGGAGTCGAAATGAATTTTTTTTTTTTTTTTTTTTTTTTTTTTTTTTTACCTGTTCTAGGGGCGAAATGATATATTATTTGAAAATGTATTACACGGCAATGGGGTTCGAGCCGACGGGGAACACAGGGGGACGTTTTCCATACCCCCGTAGGGGAGGGGCGGAGGAACCCCGCGACACCCGGGTCACCAAAGAGCGGTTCCGAGACCCTCCCCGAGGGGGGAAATAGTCCTTACTCCCTGTAGTTCCCTCGGAAGTTGCCGAGAGGTCTCGACTCCTGCCATCGGTGCGGTATACCCTTGGGGTATTCTTTTTAATTACATTTTCCCCTTATGTGAAATTTTCCTAGGATTCCAAAAATGTATTCCTTTCGCTGTAGCGCTATTGTAGTTTTTGAGATATGATTGGTTTTTTTTGTTTTTTTTTTTTTTTTTTTTCTTTTGGACCTAAAACGTCTATTTATTTATTTTTGAGGCTACCTGGGAAAATTTTTTTTTGATCCGAGCTCCCGTTCCGTGGGCGTTATAACTTTACTATATATATATATATATATATATATATATTATATTATTATATATATATATATATATATATATATATATATATATTTATATATATATATATATTATATATATATATATATATATATATATAATATATATATATATATATATATATATATATATATATATATATATATATATATATATATATATATATATATATATATATATATATATATATATATATATATATATAATAAAAAGTACATATATATATATGTATATATTATTATATATACATATTTATGGGCATATATATATATATATATATATATATATATATATATATATATATATATATATATATATATATATATATATATATGTATATATATATAGGGTGTCCGAGAGTAAACGCTCTAATTTGAAATGTCTGTAATATGACATGTATTCGATGCATTATGATTATATTGGTACAACAATGAATACACATAGTTTTGAAGTTTTATTTGTGCAATCACACCAATTCTACATGTGCCCCACAGAAGTAGGAATCAGGGAAGCAGAGGGATGCCTGGAACTGGGGTTCGAAGATTCCCACGTTATTTCCTGAGGCATTTTCGGGCACCTACCCGCAGAAGCTACCATCCTGGGTACTTTTCAGGGCTGCCGTTTTGTTCTGGGGGCTGGTCCCCCCGGGGCCCCATATTTCTGTACATTCGCCATGTACGTGCGTGAGTGTGTTTATGTATGACCACATGCTTATGTACTTTAATGACCATTTTTCCCCCTATCCCCTTTCGTTCATCCCCTACCCCCTGTTCTATTTTCGGGCACCTACCCGCAGAGGTTACCATCCTGGGTACTTTTCAGGGCTGCCGTTTTGTTCTGGGGGCTGGTCCCCCCGGGGCCCCATATTTCTGTACATTCGCCATGTACGTGCGTGAGTGTGTTTATGTATGACCACATGCTTATGTACTTTAATGACCATTTTTCCCCCTATCCCCTTTCGTTCATCCCTTACCCCCTGTTCAATGAGTTCTCATGCACATTCGTTTGACGTCACTTGTTAAGTACACTTTCCAAGTGTGCTTAACGTGCATTAAGTACACTTGGAAAGTGTACTTAATGTTCCCGGGGTCTGGGTTGCCTCCCCGCGCGGGACCCGGCGCGTGATCCGTGCTTGAGCTAGCCGCCGCCGCCGCCGCCGCCGCCGCGCGCGAACCGGAAGGTATACTCGACAGCTAAGACTAACGCCTTGAAATTATCACAAGTGTTTATTCCGTTCCTTCTGGTGTTTTTGATGATGAGGAAGCGTTTGAGGTCACCCACGAGACCCTAGACGCAACGCGGACGCAAAATATGTTGTGGCTTATGTTTTGTGTGGGAACATTTCACTAAAAATGTGTTTTTAATGACCCTAAAGCAGTAAATCAGTACCGCAAGCTATCCAAAAGACTCCCTCCTACCTTCTGTGCGATACGTCTTTACATCTTTACGTCTTTATGTCTTTTGGGTCGGTCAGTAATATCTGAATGAACTGAGGCTATATTTTTTTACGGTGGCGGCTAGCTCAAGCACGGATCACGCGCCGGGTCCCGCGCGGGAAGGCAACTCAGACCCCGGGAACATTAAGTACACTTTCCAGGTGTACTTAATGCACGTGAAGCACACTTGGAAAGTCATACGAATGTGCATGAGCACTCATAGAACAGGGGGTAAGGGATGAACGAATGGAGTAGGGGGAAAAACGGTCATGAAAGTACATGAGCATATGGTCATCCATAAACACACTCACGCACGTACATGGCGAATGTACAGAAATATGGGGCCCCGGGGGACCAGCCCCCAGAACAAAACGGCAGCCCTGAAAAGTACCCAGGATGGTAGCCCCTGCTGGTAGGTGCCCGAAAATGCCTCAGAAAATAACGTGGGGTTCTTGGAACCCCAGTTCCAGGCATCCCTCTACTTTCCTGATCCCTACTACTCCCCACGAGTGGCATGGAGGATGTCTAATCGATACTCGATAGTCTCTCCAGATATGCTGTAGCATCTGTGGCATAACTGTCTCTATAGCAGCTCTAATCTTCTCACGAAGCTCTTCCAGAGTTGTGACTTTGATAGAGTACACCATGTCCTTAACATTAACTTACAGGAAGAAATCAATGAAGTAATGTCGGGCGACGGGGGTCGCCAAAGAATTGGACCATTTCTCCCAATCAATCTTTGTGAGAATTCGTCCGTCAATGTATTCCGAACGTCCACATGCCAGTGTGGAGGTGCTTCATCCTGTTGGAAGAACACGTGTGGGTGTCGATGTCTTATCTGAGGGAACACACAATTAACTAACATATCAAGATATGTGTGACCATTGCAAAGAAAAATGGTCCAAAAACTCATCCTTCATTAAGTCACACCAAACGTTGACCTTGGGACTGTCTCGTTTATACTCTATGGTCTCTCGTAGATGTTCACTACTCCAAATACGCACGTTGTGTCTGTTGACCTTACCACTGAGGTGAAATGTTGACTCATCGGAAAACATAATCTTGGCCAAAAAGTTGTTGTCTATCTCGATGCGCTGAAGAATGTCTTCGACGAACGTTACTCGCTTGGGTTTATCGCCTGATTTGACCCCATGTAACAATTGCTTTTGTATGCATAAAGCTTTAGGCGCTTGTGCAGCACATCGTGGACAGTTGATTTTGGGAGACCAAGCTCACATGACGCCATGCGAACTGATTTCCTAGGACTTCTTGCAAAATGTGTCTGTAATGGGCTGAACTTTCTCCTCTGATGTTAGTGATGGGCCACCACCATGCCTCTTAGCAACAGATCCTGTCTCTAGAAATGCTGCTTTCCACGCCTAGATTCTCTTGGCATCGGGAGGATCTCTGTGATACTCTGCACGAAAACGTCCTTGAACTGCAATAATGGACCCTAATTCTGCATACCACCACATGGTTTGTGCTTTTTCAGCATTCGTTGTCATCTTTCAATATGTTCGATTTACAAAAATGATTTTCAACACCTGAAATAAAAAGAAACTCATGCCTTTACATTACATAAGTTAAATTCCAACAGCTAATTTACCATGTAACACCTAACAAAATTGTCTTGGTTGTTTATTATGTTCAGTATAACTGTTTCAAATTAGGGCGTTTCTTCTCGGACACCCTATATATATATATATATATATATATATATATATATATATATATATATATATATATATATATATATATATATATATATATATATATATATATATATATATATATATATATATATATATATATATACAGGGTGATTCGAAACCTCTGCGACAAACTCGAGGGCTTGATAGGAGCAAACGATAAGGGAGTATTTATTGTTAAATGTTGAAGCAGGCGACGCTTCTGTTTCGTAAAGTTACGGATGATGTAAGATAAACCACGTGATGTTGTCTGACGTGTCGTTACTTCGTAAACTGAGATTGGGTATTCTAACGTTATGTATGTGTGCGTGCGTACATCTGTGTACCTGAGGGTTGATAGAGGTAACAATAAGGATATTTTGTTAAACAACGTATGTGTTTTTGACACGAGGTTGTACATCAAACAATGGTAGCTTGTTGCGAAATCATTTTATTGGGCGTACAACAGTGTTCAAAGTGGTTCTGCCTGGTACCTGATTGCTATCTGTTACATCGCCGTTGGCCGCCTGTCGGACTCTACTGAACATGCCCCCACTGCGTCTGATTTGATCAAACGCAGTGAATATTCGCCGAATCAGTTCTCTCTTGTGTTGACTGAGTTAATGTACACAACACTCTTCACATGCCCCACAAAGAAAATATTCTAGGTGCGGGCGATCTTTCAGGCCACGCAACAGGTCCCTCCCTCATCCATTTGTCAGTGTAGACTCTGGTCAGATGCGCCCGTGCCTTGGTGGCTGAAGTGGCGCTGGAGCGCCACCATGCTGGAACTACATGTTCTGCGGGTTGCAAGGGGTATGTCATCCATGAGCTGGGGAAGCGTGTTCTTGGAGTAGTTGTAGGTACGCAGGTCCATCCAAACGGTGTGGAATGATGACAGGTCCCAGCAGATAATCCCCAAGAATTCCACCCTAGATGTTTACGGTAAATTTCGCCTGGTGAACTCTGATGAACATTGAGTGCGGATTGCCCTCGTCCCATATGTGGCTGTTTCTGCTGTTGAAGTAGCCATCACGTGTGAAGCTAAACGCCTCATCGGTAAACAAGACATGCAGGAAAGGCAGGATTATCGATGTCTGTTGCAGAAACCACTGGGCAACTGCACATGGGTGCGAATGTTTGGCCCAAGTCCTGTAGTTTCTGTAGGTATGCATGGAGGCTTTGTTCTTGCAAGACCCGAAAAGCACAGGTGACTGATTTGAACCCATGGCATGCAATGGCGCGTGCTAGTCGACGGTCATTGGCGACTCTCTCAAGCACGTCTTCTTTCAAACGCAGGAGTCCCTCGTATTACAACGGTCTTCCACCAGCGCACCCGGGGACGAAGGGGTTCCATTATCTCGGAAGGCGCTGGATGGAAGGTGAGCAAACATTGTGTGGTAGGGTGATTTCTGTGTGGAAACCGTTCCCGGTACATGAGGTGCGCTCTTCGTCCATTTCCGTTCGCCGCACCGTAACACATTATCATGTCGGTTAACTCGGGAAGAGTGTAGTGTAGTGATCCATGCCTACACTGTACTGAATCAACGATGAATTGGGCAAAATAAATGTATTGCCACGTGTTTCAGGACGTTAAGCGTACACACATGTACGCACGCACAAACACATTAAAATTGAGTAACCTAAATTGTCGGTAACCTACATGCGACGCGTCACACAACATAAACTAGTCTACCTTACATCATCCATAACTTTGAAAAGAAGCGTCATACAACATAGGTTATTTAACAATAAATGTTCCTTATCGTTTGCTCTATCACCCTGAGCTGTTTAAGAGGCCTTGAATCAACACCGTATTATATATATATATATATATATATATATATATATATATATATATATATATATATATATATATATATATATATATATATATTTTAAATAAAATATATATTATATATATATATATATATATATATAGTATATATATATATATATATATATATATATATATATGTTTAAAGTAAAAATGCCATTTGGTGCGCACTTTTTTTATATGTATTCAAATTATTATCCCAATGGCTTTCACTTATACACCATTTATTTTGATATTTTATTAAAACATTAAAATTTATGCACAAATTAATTAGTAGATTTTTAGTTTTGCCCTACATGACCTCTCTTAGCTTTCATCGACTATATCAGACCACCTCTTTCAGGGAATGTCACGAGAGTAGAGATCTTGAATGGTTTTCCTCTGTCAATAGTTTCTAGGACGGTTGGTTTTCGTTTTTCTGAATTTTTAACCCTTTCCATTTTATTTAGTATATTCCGGCATGACTTTTGATGATTTCAGGACTTCATTGATGGTGTCGTCTATGGAATGATTACCTCTATCTCGGTTGAAGTTGTTTGTGTTCTTAATTACATAAGATTCATAAAATTTACGGAATTTGTGGTTTTTACTGTTTTTATTATTTTGTTGCTTCTGGTTTCTATTATGTGGCCTTCTTTAAGTTAATGAGTTACTTGGGGTGAATTATTATTGTATGTTCGTATGTCATATTAATGTTATTAAATTCGTCTTTTTATATCTATTGTTTCATTAATGTATTGCTTGTACATGATTTGCAGGGTATTGTGCAAATTGAAGAGTTATTGTTGTTGTCAAGTTTGGGTTTTAGTAGTTTTTAAGGGTATTATTTTTAGTTCCTATTTTTAAGTTCGATGTTTTGTAATTGATATCTGTATTTACTGTTAATATATATTTGTGTTTATTAAATTCTTTGTTTTTGTTTACATTATTATCCTTATTACTGAATATTTTCTTGGCTTTCCAGATGCTTTGGTGTATGACTCTCTTAGGGTAATTTAATTTACTAAAGTTTTTAATGTCATTAATTTCCGCTTCGATGGTGAGATCACTGCATATGCGTAATGTACGTAATGTTAGGGTTACAATTAGAGCTTTTTTATGGGTAATTTATGGCTAGAATACCAATGTATGTTGTATTTTGCGCATTGCGTTGGTTTTTTATAGATGGAGAAAATAATATTGTTTGGGTTTTCCCAATTGATTTACATATCCAGAAAGAGGATAGTTTTATTAATTGAATCTTCCTTTGTGAATTTGATAGTGGGTATTAAACTATTAATATAATTATGAAATTCATCGATATTAAATATATTTGGGTATATGAATAGAATATCATCTACGTAGCGTAGCCATGTGCAGCTTGTATATTCTGAATATTTATATATGTATTTTTTTCCAGTAATTCGAGAAATAGGCAACTTGTGATAGGGGATAATGGGGAACCCATTCTGAGACCTGATTTCTGTGTAAAGTATCGATTGTTGAAAGTAAAGTGGGCATTTTGCGTTAATTTGATCAGTTGTTTTAAATTAATGTATGGTATGTTAAATGTAATTTGTTTCGTGTTTAGATATTCTTCCAATAAGTTGAGGGTTTTTTGTACAGGAACATTAGTGAATAGGGATATTACGTCAAAGCTAATGATGTTATTATTATTTAGGTTAAGTGTCTGAATCCTTTGTTTAAGGTGCTGCGTATTTTTTATATGGGAAGGGGAAATTTTTCCAAGTAGTGGTTTTAACTGTAGGGCTATCCATTTAGATAGTTTATAGGTAATGCAGTTGGAATTGGAGATTATGGGGCGTAGGGGAATATTTGCTTTGTGTGTTTTTGGAATGCCGTATAAAATTGCTAGTTGATTGTTAAATGATTTGAGTTTACTAAATATTTCTTCATTATTGGCCAGTATAATCTTTAGTTCTTTATTAAATTGGTATTGTGCGGTTTTTATTGGGTTGGATTTCAATTTGATATATGTGTTTTCTTCATTTAATAACTCCATTGATTTGTGTATGTATTCATTATGGTTCATGATTACTATTTGTTATCTTTATCGGATCGTGATATTATTATTTCTTTGTTGTTTTTTAGATTTTTTTATGATTTTATTAAAACATTTCGGTAATTTATTTATATTGGTTTGAGACTTCTCTAGTAAGATTCCAAGTAGTATATCTGGATTGATGTCGGTTTGTTTTTCGTTTCTGTGTTTCCATTCTTCAAAGTCTATTAGCATTTCAGGTAGGGGATCTGTTGAATCTATAGCATCTATAGCAAATGACAAGCTATAGTTTAATACTATTTCTTCGGTTTCTGATAGTTTTATATTATTTACGTTGAGAATCGAGTTTTCGTGTTTGATATGCCATGGGCTATTACGGGAGATTATTTTAAATTTATTTTCTAAGGTTTTATGTTTTCTTTCTATTATTGGTTTTCTTCTTAATTGTAGGTAATCTTGCATGTTTTTGATTACATTTTCTTTTTTTGTCGTTTGGGAGGTGTTATCAATTATGACTTTATACTGTTTTTTTTTTTTTGCTTTATAGAACCAAAATTTGACTTCTCTTTCTATGTTTTTTATTCTATGTATAAGTATCTCGTCTAGGGTTCTAGGGAATGGCTCGTATCTGCTGGGTCTTACTTGTTTAGGTGATAGTGACTTTGGTACAACTTTCTCTTCTCTGCATTTCCTTGGGAAACCAATTTGAACTTTCTTTATATTTGCCCTAATGTTATAATCACAGTATTTGAAGTATTTCTTTCTCAACTGGTAGTTATTTCTTAAGTGAAGGCTTAGATCGGGAATCATCTTTTATGTTTAAGGTAATAATGCTATTTGGTACGTACTTTTTTATATATGTATTCAAATTATTATCCCTATAGCTTTCACTTATACACTATTAATAATAGTGTATAAGTGTAAGTGTATAATATTGTATAAGTGAATGTCATAGGGATAATAATTTGAATACATATAAAAAAGTGCGTACCGAATAGCATTATTACTTTAAACATACAAGATGAATCCCGACCTAAGCCTTCACTTAAGAAATAATTACCAATTGAAAAAGACATACTTCAAATACTGCAATTATAACATTAAGACAAATATAAAGAAATTACAGATTGGTTTCCTAAGGAAATACAGAAAAGAGAAAGTTATACCAAAGTCACTATCACCTAAACAAGTAAGACCCAGCCGATACAAGCCATTCCCTAGAACCCTAGACGGGATAATTATACATATAATAAAAAACATAGAAAGAGAAGTCAACTTTTGGTTCTATAAAGCAAAAAAAAACAATATAAAATCATAATTGATAACACCTCTCAAACGACAAATTAAGAAAATATAATCAAAAACATGCAAGACAACCTACAATTAAGATTTAAGAAGAAAACCAATTATACTGGACGCTAGAAATTTTGTTAAATGGATATCATAAACTGTTTCTTATGTATTTCGGTACGCTGAAAACGAATATAACCTTCAATTAATAACCTTAAGATAAATTTGCCACAACGGGCTTAAGATTTTTTTTTTGTAATTACCATATTTTATAAAACTAACAATATTAATTCACAGAGTTGTAAAATGTTCTAAGTGTTTTGTTAACTCTATTCTCTTGCGATTTATGAAAAAAGGTGAATCGCCAGGTCAATATTAATAGCGTATAATAAGTAGGCAACCAAAAAAATAGATAAAATAAAACGACCATAACATTGATAAAAACTATTGCTTAGCCGAAACTCTGATAAAAATAAACCTCGGTCCGACGTTTTTCATGAGTTATTTGCCTTCAGTTTGTATCTGGATGTTGAATGTGAAGTGTGTGATATAAAAATATATTGTAATTATATATATATATATATATATTATATATATATATATATTATATATGATAATATAGGTATATATTAATTAATTATATAATATATATATAATAATAAATATTATATATATATATATAATATATATATAAATAAATATATATTATATAAATTTATATATATAAATTTATATTATATAAATATATATATATATATATAATAATTATATATATATATATATAATAATATTAAATATATTATAATAAATTATAATATCTATAATTATTATATATATAAGAATATTTATTAATATATATATAGTATTATAATAATATATATATATATTATAATTATATATATTTATTATATATATATAATTATTAATTATAGTATAATAATAAATATTTATAATTATATAAATTTATATATATAATATAATTAATAATAATTATATATAAATTAAATTATATATTATATATATATATATATATACGTTCAAATTGTTACAATATTCAACTTACAGATCAGATACTTTAATTAAAATGCCACGAAAAATTGTTTAAAAATGATCCAAACCAATTTTGTTACATTTGTAATGAGGTAACGTTGAAGTTCTTACTTTCAAATTTTAAACTTCCTTTTAATTAAAAAAAAGCATATAATATAAACTTTTTTTTAAAATTAAGGCTTGGTGATAAGATAAATCTCGGGCACCTCATATTTGCTGTGCATCTTGATGTAACTATTACCTTAGTGGTGGCTTAACGGACTCAGTCCAACAACATGCACATCTTACAAATATCTCTCAATTGGTATGTGAGGGAACCAAAGGATCACATATATCAATGGAACTCTGTTAATATTTTGCATTACGAAAACATTGCTGGAAATTAAAACAATCACGACCAAGAAGGCAATTAAAATATCCCAAAAACCTACTCTTCGGCTATTAGTTCCTGATATCCTCATCACGAAGAGCTTCCATATCCTGCACACACCTTGAAAATGTAGTAAAATATCTCAAAAGCAAAAGCCAAACGAAGAAGATTTACAATTACGTTCAGAAAAAGACGAAATGACTTTGAAGACCTTGATTATGATGATTGAATCGTTCAACTCTCTAGAAACCTATTGCAATTAATCAGACTATAGGTATAACTCAATGATCATAGTTCTCAGAATTCAATATTCATTGTCAAAGAAACAGGCAGAACTATTGGCATCTAGATTAAAGGGTTGGAATCTCCTTGAGAAGGGAAGGGAACTACAATTTCCTCTTATCGGTGATGCGAAGAAGAATTCCGACGCTTTTTCTTGGTAGACGGCCATTTAGTGTATTGTACTGATATTGATTCATTAATGAGAGAATTAGGAGAATGCTATGATCCTAAGGAATGGAGATTGTTTATAGATTCTTCTAACTCAGTTTAAAAGCAGAATCTTCTATATAATATTTAAATGTGAAACAAGACTATTCAATGCCTATGGAGCCTATATGAAAGAGGAACCTACGACAACATGAAAATTTTGTTTATCGAAAATACTATGCGAACAGCATTCTTGGAATATATGCGGCGATTTTTAAAAGTAATATAGGCACTTTGTTAAAGGTCTCGGTCAAATCCAAATCAACAAGAGATTATAACCTAATATTTTTTTTTTGTTAGCATTTCCATAAATCTGCGAGTGGTTTATCGCAGAGATCGACCAAATAATCATTTGTCAAGAATGCAATGGCCCAAAATAAATCTATACCTGGAAATAAAAATTTAATTTTTTCAACCAATTGTGAAACCTAAACTCGTATATATCTTTCTCCTTTTGCACATCAAACTCTGGTTAATGAAAAATTTTGTAAAAAGCGATGGATAAAAGGGGTCCAGGGTTCCTATACGTAAATTAGAATTATATTAATTCCCTAGGATCAGAAAGAGGTTATATTTGTTGGCCCAACAAATAAGGGACGCGTAATTGATAGGACCCATCACTTATGGAGGTGATCTGCATGGAATCCTTTAAAAAAGGTCATAAACTGGGTTTCTATGCAATATTAAGGCCGACAACTATGAAGAACTAGTTTCGAACTCCTTCGAAATAATAAAGCAATGGGATGTAACTGTCCCTAAAAAAATATACATTTCTTTACTGGAAGTTTTTAACTTTTTTTTCCTAACTTCAATCTAGGCGCTATAAGCGATGAGCATGGTAAGCGATTCCAACAAAGGTATTTCAACTATCGAAAAACGTTCTCAGGGAAATTGGAATCCAAATATGCTTTCAGACTATTGTGGGGATCATTAAAAAGGGATGTTCACTTAACAACCAAACAAATGACAGATAGAAATACTCTTCAAAATACCTACATTTAAATTGCAGAAGTATTATAGGTGAGTAAATAACAAAGTGTATCATTTATTAACAACTTATTAAATTTTTAAAATTTTTCTCGGCTTTATTATCCAAAAAATACATGTATTTATTCTCAAACAAAAATTTTATTTGCATTCAGCACACTTCGAGGGACTTCTCCATAAGAAACACCTCAATTTTTACTCATTTAACAGAAAAAACGTCAAATTTGTCGTCCAGTGTAATTTTGAAACCCCCAGAATCGCTTGTTGTTGGTCTGCATCCTCTTTTTCCCCAGCTATTTCTGTATTCTGCGGAACTCCTTGCCATCATCTGCTTTTCCTGCTATATTAAATTTTTCTCTCTTTAAAGCCCATGTCTGCGCCAACCTGAGAAATTTGCGCTAGGTCTGGCACTCGGGTGGGTTTATCGTTATTCTATTTTATACCCCCTCCTGAAAAATGGCCCTGGCTCCAGTGAAAGTGAGTGTACTTTTAATATATAAAATATATATACTAAATATATATATGTAATATACTCATATATATATATACTATATAATATATATATTACTATAACATATTATATATATATATGTGTGTGTTGTGTGTGGTGGGTATGTTATTTGGTGTGTGTTATTTTTGTGATGCATTATAAATTACAAATCCTTGGTGGATGCAAAGAGAGGCCACAATAAAGTCTAATGAGTGGCTGCTAAGGTTCTGCGTGAGGGTTTGTTTTACCTGTGTTAATCGTATAGTGGTGAAACTATGGTTTGGAATGAAAAGGTATAGATCTAAAGTTACAATGTGCTTCAGAGTAGACATGATTCATAGGAGCTGATAGAATTTGGGGTATGAGAAGAATTGATTAAATTGGAGAAAGAAATGACAGTTAGAGGATTTACTTCAATGGAAAAAATTTGGTAGTTGAGAGAAAATGTAAATTAGTATAGTTGACAGAAGTGTTTTTTCTTATGTGGAAAGGATGGATGATAGGTGGTTGGTTAAGTGGATATATAGTGGTGAGTGTTGCTGGGAATCCGACCGGCTGGAGAAAGAAGAAAAAACGTGGAATTGGTCAGTAAAGGAATGCCTGAAGGAGAGGAATGTTAGTTGGCAGAGGCGAAAAAAAATTTGTGCAATTTTAAATTATTATAATTTTGTGGTAGGGGGGGTTCTGTGAGAAGGTATGGTTGTGGCCTACCTTGGCACAGGAGAATGAACCCTACATTGACGAGGGTCCGTCGCGGTCATGTCAATATTGGATCCTCCCTTTGAAGCCCTAGGGTGAGATTTTTCAGACTAGGCCCAGACGAACTCTCACTAAAAGCGTGAGGTAAAAGGTGAGCGAGTAAGGCTGATTGCTTTGTTTTCAATTTTGCGTTCATATTCTTCTATTACTTTACTGTTTCCGGTGCATGTTACGGACCTGTACCCCCAGTCTTGGGGGAGAAGTTAAGAGTGTAAAGTGATAATTAATGGTTGATGATAACTATAATATAAACTTTTATATATATTGATATAAGTGGGTATATATTATATATATATATATATTATATAATATATATATTATATATATATTAATACTAAAATATAGTGGACCTATTAGGTATAATATTATATAGTCTAGAAAATGAAGGTTTCGACGCAATTGGTCAATATGAAGGTTATCTTCGCATAACTCTTGAGCAAGACAGTGAAGAAAAAACGGCTACTAGACTTTTCTCCTTTCTGCTATGTGGACACATTTCAATTCTTCAAGCTCTTCTTCATTATGAGAGGTATGAAGGTTAAGGTACTGGATGGACAAACTATATGATACACGAAAAACACATTTAAAAGTCAAGATTCTCCTTCAACTTCGCAAATGAGAATTGAGCTTCCAAATGTAGCACAGACTTGAGACAAAACTAGTGTTGTCTGATAGAGCAGATGGCAAACTCTTATAAATACAGCTTTATAAAGAACGGGCATATTAAGTCTAATATTACCAAGATGATTTCTTACTAAAAGTTTTAGTCGATTCGATGGTGGCAAAAAATTCAGAAGGGAAAGAATAAAAACCTTTAGGGACTGAGGAAATACGAGGGGATAACATCTTCATCGGAATATGAGATATACTTTGACTACCGAAAGAAACAAGACTTAAATTCGGGTTCAGGAAGAAGAGCATGTTGTTCTACTTTCTGAATGAGGATCTATATATATATATATCTTGGTTATGTCACCCCTATATCTGGCAGCTCTCATAACCTCAAAATAAGCATTTTACCTATTTTAAGAGAAAAATGTTGATCTTTCTAAATTGCAAGCTGTTAGTTGTGATTGAACAATGATTAATACAGGTTCTAAAAAAGGTATAGTCATAAATTGAGCTTTCTATTTGACATTCTTTGCAATGGTTTATCTGTTTGTTACATGCATATTAATTACCATTACGTCATTTATTGCAACATTTTAACGGAAAAACTACTGGACCAAAAGGGATAGAGGAGTAAAACTAATGAAAGAATTGTTCAAATACCTACAAGAAATCTAAAATCAAATGTAAATATGGTTATGAATATTTGATAATAATATAAATAACTAATCTGATGTTGTCCTTGATTAACTTAGTACACAGATCAACGATATCTCTACCAAATCCAAGGATCCAGGAAAAATGAGCCATTCCTGGAGGTTTAAGGACTGTAAATAGAAATTTCTGTGTTATTATTAATGTTTCTAGCCTATAAGAACATATTTCGTGCAAGGGGTTGGGAGATGACTAATATTACCGACTTCCAGAAATGGGTAATATTTTGCAGATTGCCCTAAAAAAATATTTAATTTACAAAACATTTGTATTTTCTTAACAACAATCTATCTGACCATTAGCAATCACTGTGATTTTTATTTAAATTATTGTGTGCCTTGAAGTCAAATAGTTGGGAATATAGAAAATTTTGCTAAATAAAAATTGTGTAACTAGTCTAATCCAACCTTGATTTCAATTTGTAATTTAACAATATTGATATCAACATCTATTAAACACTAGGTTATCTTATTTGGAGATCAAAGATGGTACCTTTCATGAAGTATAATATTCCTACATTTTAATACCATAAACTAGTATTTAAAAGTTTAACTACAGTATTTCACTATACATATTTTTTTATAATCGGAACACATTTCCAGTCCATATTTTTTGACATGAATGAAATGCAACTTGTCCGATGTTCCTACTGAAATTGATATTTCAAAATTTGATTGCCATTCACAAGCAGTAGAGCGCTGCGTTAAATTAGTTAATAAAGCATCAGACAGGTGTGTAGCAACGAACACGATGATGGATTTCATAAGCTCTGTAAATAAATATTAAATGGCTATTTGATATCTTTTTCCCCAATTTGATTATCTTTTTGAGTCAAGGAACTCTAAATGTTAAAGACATTACAGAAATCCATCTTGTGATGGAATCTTTCGATATGCAGACACTCCCTGTGGTGGTGAGTTCTGGGTTGTTGTTTTCACACATATAATAATAGATAGAGCTGTGTTCTTTTTTTTTTCTTGTGAAAAAAATTGTACAATAACAGAAAAATTCGTTTCATAATTCTTTTCTCTTAACACCCTGGTAACTAGAACTGGCATGTACATACATGAATGACTGAATCGATCATCTGAAATCTTAATTTTATTCATTTATCTTAGCGTTAAGGGCATGTGTTATAAATTTTTTCTCCAGCTATACACAGACCTGGTAACTAGAACTGGCATGTACATAGAACTTATATTAAAATATTTAAAACTTATTTTTAAAATACCGGTATTCTCCCCCATAATACATAGTATTTAGTAAAATATTATATATATATATATATATATAATGAACAATATTTGCTGCAGTAGTAAATTATACTTGCGACATAGGCAATATTGTAGAGATGTGTGTGTATATCAGTTGAGTTATTTATGTAGTATATATATATATATATATATATTAATTATGTATCTAATACATAATTATTATTATATAATATTATTATTATTATTATTTATTATTATTATTATTATTATTATTATTCATGATATATACTTAATTAATTATTGAGTTATAATTTAGTTATTAATATTTATGTTTCATATGTATATAGTTATTTATATATGTATATAAATATAGTACTTGGATTTAAGTTATCCTTAATTAGTTTTTTTTTTATTTTGATTATTATGAATTTATATTCCTATATTTTCAATATATTATTATAATATTATTATTTATTTAATCTAACATATAAATTAATTAATTTAATTATTCTCAACAGTCTCTATAAAGGATATTATAAATATATATAATAGAAGTTTTTATTTAATTAATTATTATGTAATAATTTGATATATTTATATTATTTATTAGTTAATACTGTTATACTGTTCTAATTATTATTATTATTATTATTATTATTATTATTATTATTATATTATTATTATTATTAATGTGAGTGAAGGATATATTATAAATTATATGTTATTCATAATGTTATAAAGATTATTTATATATTATTTATGAAATATATGCTAACATAATCCATGTTGTTATTTTATTAAATTTATATATTAATTATATTATTTTTTAATTTCATTACATATTAACTATAGTATATATATATAATTATTTATTATATAGTTTTTATTTATTTTAAACCCCAGATTAGTGTATTATTATTTAATTTAATTTTATTTACCTAATTATTATTAATTTGAAACCCGAGTCTTTTGAGTTCATTAGTATTTAGTAGGTGTGTATACGGTGTGATATAACTTAATGTATTACTTATTTAAAAATGGATTCTAATTCAAAGTAGAAGATTTGTTGATATTTGTGTATTTCTATTTAATAATTTGAGGACATTCTTTTGAACAAAAGTGAAAGCTTCAACGTCTTTACCTTCCTATCTCATAATATCATAATATCTTAAATTTTCTAAAAAGTATTTTAAAATTTTATAAGATAATTCAGTTATTTAGAAGCTACATTAAAAACTTCTTGTAGTAGTAGTAGTATTACTTTCCGTTACCGAATTTTAATTCTTTGTATTGCTCTACTATAGGTGTTGTTTGGAGGCTTTCTCTCTCTCATTTCTCTTAATCTACTCTCTCTCTCTTCTCATCTTTCTCTCATCTCTCATCTCTCATCTACTCTCTCTCTCTTACTATCTATGTAACTATAAATAAGTAACTAAAATATCATTAATTAATACTAATAAAGTGAAACTGTATTCAATATCCTTTCGATTTAATTAATTCTATTCATCTAATTCTATCAATTACATTCTACTTCAGTAATAATTTAATACAATTACTGATTTAACTCTCTCTTTCTCTCTCTCTCTCTTCTCTCTCTCTTCTCTCTCTCTCTCTCTACTCCTCTATCTCTCTCCTCTCTCTCTCTCTCTCTCTCTCTCTCTCTCTCTCATTTCATTCTCCTCCTCTTCTCTCTCTCCTCTCTCTCTCTCTCTCTCTCTCTCTCTCTCTCTCTCTCTCTCTCTCTCTCTCTCTCTCTCTCTCTCTCTCTCTCTCTCTCTCTCTCTCTCTATGTATCTCTTTCTCTTTCTGTTTGTGATCTCTCACTCTCCATGTTTCACTCTCTACTTTTCTCTCTCTCTCTCTCTCTAATCTCTTCTCTCTCTCTCTCATCTCTCTCTCTCTCTCACATTAAATTCTCTCTCTCTCTCTTTTTTTATAATATATATTATTTGTAAGTTTTTTCACAATTATGACAAGTTCAATCTTAAGGTGAAGCGACTTGAGATAAGAAAAAATCTTTATTAACAATGACTTTATTTAAAATAATACTTTATTGACACAAAAATGGTAGCGTGGTTAGGTTTATGATAAAAGAGAGTTCCTCTGATAGAATTTCACTTAATTTAATTGTTGCAGTGAGCGCGGATTGGTAACTTCGGAGAAGCGTGATAGGTCCAAGGCACAGAGTTAATAAATGAAGATTAAATCTATTGTTAGGAAAAGAAACGGAAGGATTATAATTTAATGAACCTAACTTTAAATCTAAAACAGGTAACCTCAGATTTAACTAATGGGAGTCTTAATGCTTAGACGGTTAATAATCAACAAAAACCCCTCAAACTTCGAAAGTGAGTCTGGGACATGTAACCACCAGTATTCATAAATAAGGGAAAGGCTTGAAGGCCATTGAGTTCAGTGCTAGATAATACCAAACACACCCTATTTGAAGGGCACTATTCAACAGTTAATTATCAACACGTGTTATGAATAAGAGATTGAATTGAATTGACTATAAAATTCGTAAAGTCAAGATAGCCCAATTGAAACTCGAAGTGAGTTTAGAGGTGGAAACTCAAGTAAACCTACCAGTGAGTATTTTACTCTAAATTTATGGGAAAGGCTGAATCTTGAGTTCAATGGCAAAGATAACCACCACCTATATAGTAAGGCCATATTACAAAAGTTCTAATACACCGTTTTATGAATAGAAGGTTGAGCTATTAGAAAACCAACAGATAGCCCAATATGAAAACTCTAAGTGAGATTTTAAGGGGAACCAGTAACCACCAGTTCAATATGGAATAGGCTGAAGGCCTTGGTTCGCATATAACCACCAACCTAATTAGAAAGGCGCCCTATTTCAACAGTAACCACACTGTAAATGAACAGGTCTGAGCTATTAGTAAACCACAGATCAGCCGCACAGGGAAACTCGAAGTGAGTTGGGAACCAGTAAAACCTCCGAATTCGAATGGGGAAAGGCTAAAGGCCTGGTATCAAAAAAGTTGTCCCATAAGTAAATATCTTCACCACCTAATTGAGTGGCCTATCAACCAGTAACCACCGTGTTTGAATAGTGGTTGAGCGTTAAGTAACCACATAATAACCCGAAGGGAAGACTTTCGGAGAGTGATTTTTTTTGGAACAGTAACCACCAGTTCAATATGGGAAAGGCTAAAGGCCTTGGTCGGCAGTAACCACCACCTAATTGAGGGGCCTATTCAACAGTAACCACCGTATGAATAGGGGTTGAGCTATTAGTAACCACATATAGCCCGAGGGAAACTCGAAGTGAGTTTGGGAACCAGTAACCACCAGTTTAATATGGGAAAGGCTGAAGGTCTTGGTCGGCAGTAACCACCACCTAATTGAGGCGCCTATTGAATAGAAACCTTCGAATGAATAAGGGTTGGGCTATCAGTAACCACAGATACCCAGAGGGAAACCCAAAGGTTTGGGAATCAGTAACCACCGATTCAGTAAGGTTCGGCTGAGAGACTAAGCCTCTCTAAAGTAGTAATCTACAGTTGCCATTTTGAGAGAGCCGTGAGAGTATTTACTAGTTGGCTTAAGGTGTAGTTAGCAGAATTTTTCTGTACATAATTGATTTCCTTTTCAAAGAAATTTGAATAATAAATTTACTAACTAAAGTGAAAAAGTTTATAAATATTATTTAAACAATCTAAAGAAGTTAATTCTAACGACATAATTCTAAATTATTCATACTTCCTTGAAAATAAAGGGTAACTAATTTTTACAAAAAATTAAGGGCATCTAATATTTTTTTCGGGAAGGACTACCAATTTAACATTCACACTTTCCACTCGCGATCTTTAATCCATCACGTTGGCATTCTGGAAAAAAATTGAAATTCAAAAATAAGTTGTTCAAAAGCTAGTTCTTCCTACAATCTCCTCCAAATTTGTTAAAATTATCAGAATTAATTTTATTGTAAAATTTCCTCCAAGTTGATCTGCGAGTAAGTGTGGTAAAGTCTCTAAATGGAGTAGAGTGTTCGCGGATTAATTAAATGTCCTGTCATAATTTGATGGTGGACTAAGGAAGAATTTGTAGACTCCGTTTTTAAGTCATAGGAATGTTGCTCCATTCTTCTCTTAAAATCTATGGTTTTCCCTATGTAACATTTCTAACACCCAGAGCAATTAATTTTGTATATACAAGCTTGTGGGTTATTGTTATTAGTGTTAAGTTTTGAGAAAACAATGGAGCGAATGCTTTTATATTGGGTTTTAGTAGCAATACTTGAATATTGTTTGGGAAGGAGTGGAGCTAAACGACTCGTTATATAGTACATGAAAGGTCTTCAGTTGGAAGAACTAATATATTTTCTTTTATAAATTTTGATTTTGTGGAATAATAAAAAGTTTTCTTAGTTTTAGATAACGCCTTGGAGATAAATTGTATTGGGTAGCCCAATGTCAAAAACTGATTTCTTAAAATTAGTATTTCATTGTCAAGAAATTCAGGACTACATATTTTTAATGCTCCCAAAAGAATGACTGACAAGTGCTTCTCTTTATATTAACACTATGGTTAGAAAACCAATGAACGTGAGTATTGCTGTTTGTGGGTTTCCTATGTATTTTAAATTTGGATTTTCCAGTATCAGTTTTTATTATGGTAATATCTAAGAAATTAATTTGTTTGTTTTCTTCTTCCTCAACTGTATTTTTAATATCTTGTAATTTATTATTAAGACGGGTAAGAATTTAATGAAGACAACTGTTTTCATCTATAATGACTAAAACATCATCTACATATCTTATCCATAAATTAAAATCTGCAGAAAACTCAGGAAGAAAAAATCTGTCATATAGCTCCATAAAAATATTGCTAAGAGTAGTGGATAAAGGTGAACCCATGCTTAAACCACAAAATTGAAGAAACTATTCTCTATTGAAGATAAAATAAGAGTGTTTAAGGAAAAGTTCAATGAGTGATATGAACATATTAATTGGGACATCAATATTCTTTTCTTCTAAGTACAGTTTCAACCAATGAAGAGCAATGTCAGTAGGAACATTCGTAAAAAATGCTGCTACATCAAAGCTCATCAGTTTCTTGTTGATTAAATTTATGTCACAGATTTTATTAATAACTTCTGAATTTTTAACATCTGAAGAAGAAATGGTTCCAACTAATGGTGACAAAAATTTAGAGATCCCTTTTGAGAGTTGGTGGGTCATACTGTTTATATTCGAAATAATAGGTCTGACTGGGACATTTTCTTTATGTAATTTAGGCAGTCCTTATATGTTAAAAAATGTGTATTAAAAAAAAATTGATAATTAATTTTATATTTATTATTGTTATTAAAAACTTATTTAGAATAATTTAATTTATATTTTCAATTAATCATAAATTATTTAGAGAAATTAATACTGTCAATCATGTTAAGCTGAATTGAAAGTGAACAGTAACGTTCACAAAACGTCCTGCTAAAAGAAAAATGTTTGCTACTTTTTCTTTTTTTTTAACTATAACTTCTGACACGGTTTAGTGATATAATATATATATATATATTATATATATTATATTATAAATATATTATAATATATATATATATATATAATATATATAATATATATATATATATAATATATATATTATATTATTTAATGATACCATATTGCAAAAAAATTTATATATTAATATTATATATAATATATATATATATTATATATATATATATAATTATATAAATTATTATAACTATAAAAATAACATTACATAATATTTATTTTATATATATATATATATATATATATATATTTATATATATATATATATTATAATATATAATATATATTATAAAATATATATATATATTATTATAATATATATAGATATATTATATATATATATATATATTATATTATTTTATGAGACTTATTGCCACAAATATATATATATAATATAATTAATATATATATATATATTATATATATATTAATATATATATAATAATATTATTATATATATATATATATATATTATATATATATAGTATATATATTATAATATATATATATAATATATTAAATATAATAATAATGAAGTAATTTAGATTAATGAAAAAAACTAAAAAAATAAACAATAAAAGTTTATAATATTCATTTATAATAAATAACATCATCTTGCTTTAAGGAATAATAATTTAATGAATATATTCAAGTTTAAGTAATTAATTATTTTAAATTTTATATTTACTTAAATAAATTGAATAATAAGAGTTTTTAAAAAGAAATAATTATAAACCCAGGATATCGGCCCATTTCTGCGCAATTTAAATTTATCTAAAAAACCTCCTTTTTCCGTACAAATCTTAATTTTTTCAAATACCAGGTGTTAACATAACAGTTTTGTATTAGTTGTTTTGGTCTAGCTTACACGAACCAGTCTGAAATTTTTTAAAATTCTTACATCCAAAAATTGACATTTACATTCAAAAACTGCTTTTAGAATAGCTTCTAAAATAGGTTGGTGGGCAGATACATGCTAATAGCAACAATATGTAGAGAGTGACATTGTTACTTTGCAAAAAAGTAATAATTCCGTTACCGTATACTCCGTTTTATTATAGGAAAACAAGTATACATCCAAGTTTATCGATTATTTCCGTCTCTTCTGAGAATTATAAAATTGCATTTAAAAGTAACAAATACATTTTGCTGTACTTCTGCTAGCATCATTTTTACTATTGATAATGCTTTTACTTTATCTATATGACTTTATATGAACATAATTAGATACTCGCTAAAAAGCCTATCGTAAGGTTAAATTTTAATCAGGAGGTTTGTGTTAATAAGGCCCTCCCAAATTTTCAACAATTATTATTCAGGTTTTAAACATTGATGATAAATTTTTTTTAAAGAGTTTCGCAAAGATATTTAAATATTATTAAACTTAATTAAAATGTCCTGTGAAACAATAATAGAGCCCGTAAAATATATTCGCTTGAGTCTCTGCCTATTCATCTTTACTCCACTATTCCTTTATGAGTATAGCCACATGCCTCTCTTGCATGACTGTTTTACAAGTGCGACTCTTAACTGTTTGGTACCCCTGTAATTTAAGCATAATTAAATATTTAACACAGTTTTTATAATTCATGAATAAATCATTTATAACTGACCGCAATTACAAGGTTTGACTTGTGAAAAAGGGATATACCACATTTCTTTAGTTATAAGATTAATATTATTAAATATATATTAATTTTTCTATTTAATTTATTTACTTCAATTTCTCAAGTTTAAATTATATATATAAATATAAAATGAAATTGAAAACACTATTAAGATACAAGATGTATTTTCATTAAATATTTATTACAATTTTTTTTTTTTGAAAGATAATATTAAATAAGAATGTACACTGATATATTTTTAAAATAAAATAAGTACAGGACAGCATACTCGTATTGTTGTTCATGTGCAATTATATCTATGGCTCTTTTAAAATTTGAGGTCCGCTCGTGTCAAAGCTATTATATACCTCATGGTATTAAGTGTGTAGTAAATATGAACTAAGCAGTCACAATAAGCAACACTTATGTGTGCAAAGACGAGAGAGATTAAATTTTAGAGTATTATATAATTTTAATAATAAATATAATGAATATAAATTAGAAAAAAGAAAATCATAAAGGTAATATATAAATATTATATGAAGTGATATTAAGTTGACTTGATTATAAAAGCTAAGTATATAAAAGCACTATAATATTTATATAAGCTAGTAATAATGACCTAAGTATATATAAGCAGGTTAAAACATAAGCTCTCAACTCTTATGAAGACATTAAATCCTTTATAGAGTTTTTGGCGTATATGACGTGCCACCTGTGTCCTATTGAGGTTAGTAAGTTTAGTTGAGTTAAGTTTTGGTTAGTTGGGTGTTAGCTTGTTTTTACATCTATGTGTAATAGGTTAGGGTAGATATGGTAATAGGTATTAGGTAGGTTAGTATTGCACAAATAATTTTTTATATTGTAATTTACACTAAAATTAATATTAATATTATAAATTCGATACATTAATATTGATTTTCTTCTCCTGAGGAGTCAAACCACTTATAAATAGCGCGAGTATATATATATATTATATATTACCAATATTTTTATATATAATATAAATGATTAAATATATGTATTATATATATATATACAGACACCTAGTATATATATGTATATAGTGTTTTTCTGCTTATATTATATATATATATATATATATATACATTTACAATTTTTTAATATAATAAGAATTATATAACTATATAAATTAGTAATAAAGTATTAAATAAAAAATATATATAAGAAATATAAATCAAAAAGATAACATATATATTAATATATAATTATATATAAGGTAATATATAAAATATTTATATATATATAATATGACTAAGTTTTATAAATAATATATATAAGTTAGCCTGTATATATATAAGCCTCAAAAAATTGAAATAAGCCTATTTATATATAAATATATATATATAAGTATAATATTATATAATACCTCCATAAATGATAAACAGGAACCTTTATTTAGACTTGTCCCAAGGAGTCCTTTGTTGCCTAATGGGCTTAAATAAAATGGGCCCTACAACATTCAAAGAATGTCTGAAAAAAAGGTGCTATTTAACGGTTGAACTAAAAAAACTGGTATTTTAGGAAAAATAATTCTGGTAAAGTCCTTATTTTTTGAAGTGAGCTGGCTAATGTCTATAAGAAAAACGTAACGAGTTCGTTACTCCTGTATATTCAAAAATACTGAATTCCTGGTAGGTTAAAAAACTGGTTATTCAAAAGTTTCTGCCCATCCTGCTGATGCAGTTAAGATTATTCTTTCATACTAATATATTTTGATACTAGCAAAAAAGGCTAGGTAACTACTCACTGAGAGCGTACCAATATTTTATCTAGCATAAGAAGTAGCTGTCTGGATTAGAACGCGGATCTATTATCCTTGGTATCTTTTTCCCAACTGCCATCCAAATGTTCAAAATGCTGGAAAATTCAGCTTTTTATACTTGATCTTACAATTTTTTTTTAAAAAACTTGAAATATAAAAATTACATACAAAATATTATTTAAGCGGTGAAGTCTCTTTCTCTTTAGAATTCTTTTTCTTTCATCCCACAACTAATTAAAAAACAGCTACCCTCTTTACATTTTCTTTACTCAAAATATCTGGAAGCAATTTTCGTATTCCAGTGCACAGCAGCTCCCTTTAAATCGGAATTCTTGTATCATATAACTAAAATATATAAATAAACTCAAAATTTGATTTGCGAAAAATAAAAAGATGAAAACATCATGTTAATAATGTTTGTCAAATATCTTTTTCATTAGTAACATTAAAATATATGGGGTCCATCACCCTAACGCCTCTGCAGTAACTGATATTATTAGAAATGCTTCTTACGTCTCTACCAGAAATACTATACCAATTCTATATTTTATACTATTTTTTCAGCAATAATCTCTTCACTTCCTCGAGAATAATTTCCCTATATATATTTTCTTAAGATGTGGTCTGCCGCTATCACAACTGGACACAAAGTCCCTTGGAAAAATAATACCACACCCCATTATGTCTCCTTTGTCACAAGGTGGACCGAATGGTAACCCAACAGTATTTCCTTCAAACAGATGTCCATCATCTCCGTGGTAAGCGATACTCCCTGTAGTTCCATCCGGTGATGGGATCAATTCTATTAATATGAGAAGAAAAAAGAAAAATAAATAATAAATTGTAATAAATAAAAGTTTCAGTTAATATCAAACTATGTACCAACGTAGTACTAAACAACATGAAAAAGAGAAAAAATGAGGGAAAATCTTAAATTCGTCTACATTTTCTCTTGATTTTGTCAATTTTGTCATCATCTCAGCTGCTCGTCTCTTTCTCTTCGATGGGTCGTTCTGCTTTTACGGAATTTCATGTCAGCGCCTTAACCCAGGTGCAAGCCAGGACGTCCTTTTCTCTCTAGGGAGGTGAGACAAAATTCTGAACAACCTCCTATCTTCCCTTCAGTTAGATAGTTTTTTCAGATGCATCTTGATCAGCCAACACGTCAAAAAATAAATCATCATAGAAGCCTGCCTTACTTGAATATAGATTTCTACTTTTTGTTTTGAGCTGTGCTTGTAGATCTGCGTGGTAGCGTTTTTTCTCTGCATTCTATACTCAGAATGAAGAAAGCAAAGTATCACACTCATGCTGCAGCACAATTTTTTAAAAGTGTCTCTGATTGGTATCTTTGCCTTTCTCCACAAAATTTGAAACTTCCTGTATTAAAATGCGTCTGCAGCTTCTCTGGCTATTCAATTTCACTTAGCACATAATATAAAATAAACTGCGTAAAACAAGACAATTAGACGGTTCAACTTACTTTCTCCAAAGTGACATTTAGTGAAGACGTTTTTTGGATCATAGTGTAGCTCTCAAGTCTTAAAAATAATTCTAGTATCTTCTTCCGTGACTCATGCTCTTGTTGGATGCCTCTGCTGTAGGAGAACCGAATGTGAAAAGGGAAACTCAAGACAACAATATTTCCCTATAAAAAATAGAGTTTCAAGAATCAGGTTAAATAGGATATCAAAATAGTGTTTTCATTCTATGAAGGAAGAGAACTTTGTGGGAATATTTAATAAAATATAGTAAATATAATATAATATAGGATGATATAAATTATTATTAAATATATGATAAACCTAAACCGATATATATAATAGTAACTTACAAATTCGTGTATAATACTATATATATATATTTATATATAGTATTAATATTTAGTGATAATAATAAGAATTATACTTAATAGTATATGTAAATAGTATAACTATATATTATATATAATATTGATATATATATATCACATAATAATTAAAATATATATATTTGATCTCAGTACTTGATCACGGATTAAATATATGATGTGACTATCTAGTACTCTAGCTTATAGGTTATAGCACTATACTGCTAATCCTCATATAGCTATAATTATTATATGATGATATATATTTATAACTACTAGATATTTACCAATACTAGATATTATACTATATATAATATATAGTGAGTGATAATATATGAGTGCTATACTTTAGCCTATGAGCTAGTATCAGCTACGCTATAGTCTCATTATAGTTTTACATACTATAGGTTGAGTATAGTATATCAACATCCATGGCCCTGAGGTTGAGCCCGTATTGTATTAACGGTTATATATAATCCTCAGGTATTTGCCCCTCCTATATTGCAGTACTACAACTCATGTATAAACTATTATATATATATATTTATATTATTCGGATTATTATTATTATTATTTAATAATATATACCGGTATATATATATACCGGTTAATATATATATATAGCTAGGTATAATATATTTAATATATAGATATATAGTTAATATATAAATATATATATATATATATATATTATAATATATATATTAATATATATAATATAATTAATAGTTATATATATATTTATAAATTATATATATATATTATATATATATATATACAATATATTTATATATATATAAATAATATTAAATATATATAATATATATATATTATTAAATATATTATATTAATATTATATATATATTATTATATAATATATAATATATATATACATAATATATATATATATTATATATATATATATATAATATATATATATATATTATATATATATTATATATATTATATATTTATATATATTATATATATATAATACATTATTATTATATATATATATATAATATATATATATATAATACTAATATATTATATATATATATATATATATATATATATATATATATATATATATATATATATATATATATATATATATATATATATATATATATATATATATATATATATATTATATATATTATAAAAAAAAAAACAATGTGATAATATTGAACATTAAAGCAAGCAAGATGTGTGAAAAAAAAGAGAAACGCAAAGAATTGGCAGGCTTTAAATTAATGAAAAGGCAGCAGAAAGAAGTCATAACTTTTAATTGCAAGACAGTGAAGAAAAAACAGCTACTAGACTTTCTCCTTCTGGTACGGGAGACATTTTGAATTCTTCAAGCTCTTCTCGTGAATATGAAGATACTGAAAATAAACCATATGAAAAGAGAAATACAATTATAAGTCAAGATTCTCCTTCAATTTCGCAAATGAGAACTAAGCTTCCAAATGTAGCGCAGGCTTGCGACAGAACTAGTGTTTCTGATAGAGCAGAAGCAATTTCTCATAAATGTAGCTTTAAAAGATATGGGAGTAATTACCAAAGACTATTCTTCTAAAGTAGAAAAATAAAAAGAGAAAAAATAAAAACTCGCAGTGACTTGAAAAAGAAAAATGTGTGGAAAACACTTCATCGGATATATTTGGGTAAACTTGTGAGAACTCCAAAATATCCCAAACTTTTTTAAATTCGGGTTAAGGGAAGAAGATAAATCGAGCTTATAAAAGACCATTAACAAAAAGAGCATTGTATGTTATCTACTTGTCAGAATAAGGATATATAAATATATCTATTGGTGATTATTCATTTCCTCATTTCTTTTTCCCTTTAATTATTAATATCAAAACAAGCATAATTAATAACTTATTTAGAAGGGAGATCGGTCGTAAAAAGCTTTTCTAAGTTGCAAGCTGTTGGTTGTGATAGAACAATGGTTAATACAGGTTTCTAAATAAAATTAGTTTAATATGAGTTATAGTAAAACTAACTTGAGCTTTCTAGGCTGAACTTTCTTTTGCTAAATGGTTTGTCTGTTTGTTTACATGTGAAAAATATTAAATTACCATTACTGTTTATCTCATATTGCCAAACATTTGTACGGGAAAATACTACATTGTGAGATTAATATAAAAGGGATAAACTGTGCGCAAAACTAGATAAAAAATAATGGGATATAGAAAGTCTGTGTCGAAAACGATAGGCCTGTAACAAGCTGTCACATTGATATAGAAATTATATCTTATGCCTATAACATAATGTATTAATCAAAATATCGATATATCGTACTGAAATCGAATTAATCATAATATCGATATATCGTTTTGAAATGCGAACAGGAATTTTAAACTATGGTCCAGGATAATATTTCATTTAGTGTACTATTTATATGTCACGTATAGGGATATCCAATAGGTGAAAATTGTAGATCATTCCTAGTGGAGAGGTACGTGGAATGATTGGAATTTTGAGGTTATATGTTTTCATTACAAAAGGCTCATCTCTGGGGAATTCATTTGAAAGTTTTTAACAGAGTATTGTGTATTAGAGTATACACATTCACATGGTTTTTCATTAAACTCAGTTTCATCCTGTCAGCATGGGAGTCAACACTTATAAAGCATAATAAAAAAAATTCTCGATTTCTGTCTGAAGAGTTAAAGAATATAATAGATCAAACATTGCAAAAAAAGAAACCAATATTTTGGTCATCCAGAATATAATTCTATATGTTTGGCAATAGATTGGCCGACAACATGAAACACGTGTAAGAGTATGGCCTTAGAAGAATTTTAAAATGTAGACATTATAGCTAAAGTAGTAACAAATATGTTAATGAAGTTATAGTATTGATCGTGGTAAAATGTGATTCAAATAATAATAATAACAGAGGCAAGCTACAAAGTTGTCGAGGAAGAGTCTGACTCAAGCGAGTTTTCTCAGACTCTGGTTGAAATGTAAATTTTGAATTAAAATTATGAATAGAATAATTCCGATCAGGTATATAAGAGATAAAAGCAGAATTAGTTAGAATAAAATTATAAGTAGTTAATTATTATAATATGTTATTAATAATATTTATTATTATTTCTTGCTAATGCAAGTTAGAATGAGGGATCTTTTAAAAAAATTAGCTGCTACATGAGTCGCAAGCACATTTCAAAGTTGCCTAGAACCTTTAGAGAATTAGGAACTATTTTTTTGACGTCAGAGAAAGTATACAATATTAAGATCACCTCCGATCCGCTACTATTTAAAAAAGGATTCGAGTAGAAATTTGATGCCGGCATCTTAAAGCTAGATTTCGTTCAACATAAAATCTTATATATATATATATTAATTAATATAATAGATATATATAATATATAATATTATATATATTATAAATATATAATATATATATATATATATATTATATATATATTATATATATATTATATATATATATATATAAATATATATATCTTGACTTTTTTTTAATATTATTTGCGGAGCTCATTTAAAGTTCAAAGGTAGGCGTGGCCTAACTCTGCCTACCCCCAAAGCCGCCACTGATATTATATATATATATATATATATAATATATAGATATATATTAGATATTCTGAATATTAAGATATATATTAATATATAAGAATAGTATATAATATATAATAAATTATATAATATATATATATAGATATATAGATAGATATAGATATAAGATAAAAGATAATTATAATATATATATATAATGATATATATAATAATATATATATTAAGATAATATTGAATAGATATTATAATATATATTAGATATATAATTAGATAATAATTTAGCCGCGATGAAGTATGAAGGATGTAAGATTCACTCTCACCTTCGCTCTTCATACAGCATTCATACAGTTGACGAAAGTTAAGTCAGTGAAAGACATAGATTTAAGTATTAATGTGTAGTGCAATTAATCAAGATTCCACTGAATCGTTTTATGCCCTTAGAACTCACTTACATGTCTACCTGTGAGATTGCAAGAAGATAGTGATAGTATAGTAAAACGAAAGCGAGAGTGCTAAACTTTCAAAACGGCAACAAGAAACGATAATTACTATGAAATAGTAGAACAGAAATAAGCGTTTCTAGAGAAAAAAGTTACATTTTATGATTATTTATTATGATATTCTTATTCGTATAATTCGTATATTCTGTTACGTTTAGCTTATTCTTATATGTAATATGATAATAAATATATATAGAAATGTATGTATATAATATAATTATTATTATCATTATTATTTAATATATAGAATTATTATTAATTTTGGTCAATTAAATTATTCTTATATTATTAAGTATATAATTTTATAAAGTATTATAATTATTGAAACGTTAACTCTATGAAAGAATCTCTCGTATAATAATTATTAAATTATTATTATATATTAATGATATTATTATTCGAAATTTACTATTTATTATATTATGATATAATTATTATTATTATGTATTGATTTTCTATATTATACTCTCATTATTATTACTTATTATTATTATTATATATTATTAATTATTATTATTAATTTAATTTATTATATTGGATGTATATTATTATATATAAGGCGATGTGCTTTTGTAAACTCATGAAAATGGAAGTATATGACAGGAGTTATGAAAAAACAATCACTGATGGCGAAGATCGGTATAATATTAACAGTAATGAAAGAGGTTTATAATAGGAATGTGTAGTGCGGTTCTGACAATACTGCATTAGCGCATGAAGGGAATATAGGTGACATTTTGGGGATCGGATAGTTGAGTTGTAGATCTTTAATGAAGTTGGACGATATAAGAGAATGCGTAGAGTGCAGAAATATATCGGGTAAGTACGTGTATAAAAAGCCTGATAGAAATCTGCAGAGGAGGGCATATAGAAAACAATACGGGTGTGAAATGATCAAAGAATGGAGGCCCTAAGATGACATAATTATTGGAGATTTGGAAGTGATATATATACACCAATCGGGTCCTTGTTAATTAAAGCGTTTATGAGTATACCTTATATGATCTCCGACAATGCAGATTGGGCGTAGACACCGGGAGAGCAATATAGGGCGTTACGTTAATTAGTTTATCTCCATAGGTAGCTAATAAGATAAGGTGGATGGAGAGCCAGAACCTGTATATCTATGGACTAGTAATAAGGCATGGAATAGTATTACGGTTGTAGGGAACCTTAGATGTACATGTATTTATTTAAGATGATCTAAAGATGGAGCCAGGATCGCCAGCTCGTAAATTTTTCATACCTCTGTAATAGAAACCTAGGTAGCTGAATAGACATTCTATCTTGAAATATGGTTTGAGAACAAGGTGCTACGTTTTTTAGGAGTACGACCAGGGGTATTTAGAGATTGGTGTTTGATCAAATATTTACATTTAAACAAGGGGGGGGATGAGGGGCTAGAAAATGAGGGCGTGTGATGGATAAAAGAAAAAGTTATCATACTGTATGTTAGGTTTAGGAGTTGCAACAGGCTTATAATTAGATCTAAAGGAATTATGCAAAGCTGCCTATCAAAAGGTGTGAGTAATTATGGTGGCGGTTTGGCACTTATGTGGCACTCCAGTTAGGCACTAGTGTGGGGCACCTCAGATTTCTCTACTTCAGGATTACCACTCACTTAAGCACTACCTGGGTAGGCTGGCACTCATCTCGTACAGCTCACTGGTATGCGATCCATTCAAAGTGGTATTATGACGATACTTCCTTAGACAGTGAAACTCGCATATAGCATGGTGATTTGCTGGGAAAAACCAAAATTTCGAGATGTCAACAAATAGATTGCTGATTGGAGCGAGTGCGAGAGGATTATATTATCTGAAGCTCATTCATTAAAATTATTAATCTAGAGCCCATCAAATTAGATTCCATCATTAAAATATCGGACCCAATAATCGATGACAAGATGCGGGTTTGTCTTGTGATGAGGCACGATGTTTATGTACCCTTGTTATCCAATTTGGTAGTGTATATGTTGGGATTAGGTTATGAAAGAATTAGAGATGATTATTATTTGTGTGGGGCCAGGAAAGTGTGTAGAATTGAAGATAAGGCGAGGTAGAAGAATTGTATGTGTCTAAGAGTAGTTGTGTGTATGTTGTCTATGTTTGTGGGTGTATTGGTCTAGGTAGGGATGATTTTGGAGGGAGTGTGTGGGGGTGCCCACCTATTAATGAGCATGATTTGGTATTTTAGTGATGGTGAATCTGAAGAGAGTTTGATAGTATGTGGTGGTGGTCTGTGTGTGGTGTGGTCTTTGGTAGAGAGATTGGCAGGTGTGTTAAAGAGGCGTTTGAAAAGTCTATAACGTAGATAAGGAGATAAGGTTATGTTGTGAGTGGAACATCCTTATGTGAAGTAATATGTTAGATGGGAGCAGCTGGAACAAGTGTCTAGTTTAAATATTTAAGTAATGTTGATGAAAAAGGAACAGATGATGCAAAGTGTAGTAGCTAAAGTTTGAATCAGGAAGGTGGCTGTGCAAATATAATCGTGTGGTGTGACGTAAAAAGGACTTAAGGGCGGGGGAGTGCGCTCTAAATCCTACAAGGGGTATGTTTGTGTTGAGCCCTAATGAGTGGATGTGTGTAGTTTAAGTGAGAGGGGACTATGAGTCTGGAATAAAGACAGGTGGGAGTATGTGTCTTATTTATATTATGTGTGGTAATCTAAAAGTCAACGTGTTCAATGGACAATCTTAGGTGTGTCATGTATCGTTGGTTGATAAGGTGTGTGGAAAAAATTGATAAAATAGATGAACGTAATAGAGAGTTTATGTTGGTGTGAAGAAAGGGGTAAATGAGAGATAAATGAAAGTACATTTGACATGTGTGTCAAGTGAAAGGGATGACAAGTCGGGTTGTGTGTGGAAATGCGGGAATGAAGTAAAATGAACTCAATGATAGAGGTTACAAGGACGTGAGTCCTACTATGAGAGCTCGACCGTCGAGACCGAAGAAAAATGGAGTGTGGATCAGGTTCAGGGTGTAAAACCTTACAGCAAATGGGCGGAGGGATAGGGTAGAATACAACATCAGCATCTCGTATTAAATACGCAGCACGTCACGAGTTAACACTTCAACTAAACCTAAGTATCAGGAATAGACAATAAATG
>JABUQX010119011.1:40000-49055 GCA_015478945.1 Trachelipus rathkii | reverse complement strand
TATATATATATATAGAGAGAGTTATATATATATATATATATATATATATATAATAACCCTCTGATTTGTATTTCCAAATGCTGTTGAGAAGTTTCATGCGAAGACCAAGTGGCTTAGGAATTAATTCAGCTGCAACATCTGGTGTAATATTTATCAATGTGTCCAAATCAAATTTCTCTTCTATGAAATAAATTACAATACTTATTAAATTATTAATAATTAATTTCAAATTGGGTTCATTGGTTTTGAAAATGATAAAAATAGTGTAAATACAAATAACTCAATGTCACATTAATAGACATTTAAGCAGTAATCTTCATTACAAAATACAACATAATCAAACAAACACATACTGTACAACATTCAATTAAAAGGTTCTTAAACTGCAATCAATTGCATATTACAAAAGCATATATCTAATTCTTAAAGTAATTGAAATATTTATCTCACACAATTTTGAAATGAATTTCTGAAATTTGAAAATTTGAAGGGGCAGTTTTACAGCCATTTATTTCTTTATTTTCTGTA
The DNA here is from genome assembly GCA_015478945.1 of Trachelipus rathkii. Classification (NCBI taxonomy): domain Eukaryota; kingdom Metazoa; phylum Arthropoda; class Malacostraca; order Isopoda; family Trachelipodidae; genus Trachelipus; species Trachelipus rathkii. The sequence goes on along the minus strand of JABUQX010119011.1, from coordinate 48,527 downwards.
AAATTACTTTAGTTTTTACCCAATATATATATATATATATATATATATATATATATATATATATATATATATATATATATATATATATATATATATATATATATATATATATATATATATATATATATATATATATATATATATATTTATATATATATATATATATATATATATATATATATATATATATATATATATATATATATTTATATTTATATATATATATATATTTATAAATATATATATATATATATATATATATATATATATTTTTTTTTTTTTTTTAAACAGACTTCCAAAATTATTTATATAGCTAAAGTTATGAACACAATCAATTAATTTTCTAAATATCTGCCAAATATGTTTACCAGGTCCCTGCTTTTGCTTTCATTTTTCCCTTTTCTTTTACTTTATTCAAAATAAAAATTACAAAAACAAAGGTACACAAAAATATAAAAACATTTGCACATTTTCTTTTCTCTAAAATCAAATAAAAATATTTTTCCTTTTCTCTAAAACAAATTACAAAAATTATTTAATTTTAAACTAAGCCCACTAAATAAGTACATTAATCTTAAAAAAAGTTTATGACTGTTTAAGAAAAGTTATTTTCTCTTCTAAAATATGAAGTTGTTTTTCGGTCTCTTTGACAATATTTCTCTTAATTTCTTCAGTCTCTTTAATCTCAGCTACTAATTTCCTTTTTTTTTGCACCTTCCAGAGTTTCTGCTTCTTTGGCACATAGTTCTCTTTTAATGTATATCTTTTATACTCTGAAGAAGCATTGCGGCAGTATGACATCATCTCATTTGTAATACAATAATCAACCCCTCCAATATTTTTCATTTCTTCAGCAATAACTCTTTTAGCAACAAGTGACTCTTCACGCAAATTTTCTTGTAGACAATGTTTGTTTGTCGAGAAACCTCTCTGTACAGAAGCATTCCCATGAAATAAAGAAAGAATCAGTGTTACAAAGTTTTTTGTTTCTTTTTGAATGTTTACCTTTTTAAAAATTTCAATGAAAAGTTGATCAAGTCTATCTTCCTTCTCATCAAAACTTTTCAGAAGTTCAAGGACATAGGAATTAGATATCAAAAGTTCATAATCCTCTTTGATTATATCAGCCGTCAAACCATCAATTCGCTTGATGTCAATGAATTTTTTAACACACATATTAATTCTTTCAGAGTTATTAGAAAGCATTATCTTCGGTGACAAACAACTTAATGTCTTTGTGATGGAATATGTAAGAGGACTTCTTTCTACTAACTTCTGGATAAGTATTTGCAAGAATAACATACAATCTTCTCTAAATTTTAAAATTTCTGGAGTTTGCAGCCTACGAGGTGCATTCCTAATTCCCTCTTTTGCTGTTTGATACAGGTCCATATTTTCTGCATTTATGAATTTTTTTTTATCTTTAAAGTTAATTTTCATTAAAACTTTGACGTCTGAACAATAAATGTCCGGTTTTAGAATTCTTTTCATTAAAGTTTTAACTAAGTGACAGAGATCATCATACAAGAAGGGTGTCAATGGGTCTTCACGCTGAAACTTCAATAGAAATCCTTCCAACTGACGAGCTACTGCTTGGAAAAACCCCAACTTTGCATGTAATAATGGATCCTTTAAATATGATTTCACCTTTCCAAACACTTTTGAATTTTTCAATTCTCCAACTTCTTCCACGTACTTTCGAAGTCTTGGAAGCAATGGAATGGCTGTTGTTGTGGCATTTACATTTTCAACCCATCTTGTCAAACAAAATTTAGCAGGAAACTCTTCAGAGCCTGTTATTTTCATGAATGTTCCCTTTCTAGTTGGAAAATCGTTAAATAAATAATAAGAAGCCCTTAAATATTCTAATAAATCACAATTTGTAGCTTTATGACCAGTTTTGAGAGCTCCATGGACAATATGCAAAGAGCAACTTCCAAATTCAATCAATCTTGGAGCTTCGGGACAGGTATTTAATTCTGCTTTCAACAAAGACAACATTTTCAAGTTGACATTAGGTCCATCCATTGAAATACTTGTCACTTTAATGAGGTCAACAGCTGACCCAAGCCCCTGCTTGAGATTTTCCTAAAGATTCTCAGCTCGAGTGTCGGTAAGGAACTGAGAAGTAAGATAACGAGTGGTTATTAGACCAGTAGTTAAGTCTTCAAACCTAACATGTATATCCATTTGACTTCTTTGTGCAATTTTATTTAAAGCCTCATCATAGGATATTTGTATATATATATATATAAACAATTATATATATATATATATATATATATATATATATATATATATATATATATATATATATATATATATATATATATATATATATATATTATAAATTTGTAAATTAATAATAATGCCTAATTAAAAACTCATATATAAAAATGAAATAAATGATTGCTAAAGCTTTGTTTAACACCAGAACAATATAAATTATCAGGGGAGTAACCAGAAAGTCAACTTATTTCTTTGATAAAATAATATGAAAGTTCCATTCAAAATTAATTTAGCCATATATGCAATATTAATGTTTAATTTTAAAAATTTGATTTGATTTTTTTTTTTGGAAAATGGATCTTTATATTAGGCTATATCTAAAATGTCAACATATTAGAACATTAGAACATTAGAAATATAGAGACAGTAAGAAGCCACAAGGGCCTATCGAGACAGTCCCAGTCAACTCACTAACAATCATGCTCATGCAAATCCACAAAGCACCCTAGGGCTTGTCAAATTATTGTAACTAAAAATCCACCAATTTGGCTTAGTCAAAAAAGAAGAAAAAAAAAATGATATATGATACCCAAACCATCCACATGCCTTAAAAATTAAGTTATGGTCACACATGCAATCTAATATTAATAACTACTGTAATTAAAAGCCCGCCAATTTGGCCTCGTCTAGATATACTATATGATACCCAACCCATCCATATACCTATCCAACCCTTTCTTAAATGTTGCAATCGAATTACACTCAACAACCTCTTGTGGCAAACCATTCCAAAATTTAACTACCCTATTACTAAATGAATGCTTTTCTTATATCAAGATGGCATGCTTTCTTCTTAATTTTCTTATTATGCCCCTGGTCACCTGGCCATGTTCTACTATGAAAAATTTATTGGTCTCTGTATTATCAATAGATATAAATATTTTGTAGACTTGTATCATGTCCCCTCTGAGAAATCGCCTTTCTACAGAAAACATTCCTAACTCACTCAGCCTCTCCTCATAGCTCTTACCCTCAAACCCAGAAATCATCCTAGTTGCTCTACGCTGCACTCTCTCTAGCATATCTAAGTCTTTCTTTAAATAAGGGGCCCAAGGACAATACTCTAATACTGGCCTAACATAGCTATTATACAGTTTACTTATAACTTCCTTGCTCTTGTAAACAACATTGCGATTTATTATGCCTAGCATCTTATTAGCTTTATTCTTGCTTCCAAACACTGATTAGCTGTCAAATTACCGCTTATAATCACCCTAAATCTTTTCTTGGTCCACAGACTCAAGCTAATCCCCATTCATATCATAGTTAAAACTTTTATTTGAGTAACCTAGGTGAAGAACCTTACACTTTTACTATTAAAATTCATTTGCCACTTATCTGCCCACCCAAGAAGTTTATCAAGATCATTTTGAATCTTTATACATCCTTCACTATTCCTAACTGTGGTGGCCACTTTGGTATCATCTGCAAACTTAGAAACCTTGCATTTAAGTCCCTGGTCTAAATCATTTATATATATGAGGAACAATATTGGCCCCAGCACTGATCCCTGTGGGACACCAGTCTTCACTATTTTCCATGATGATTTATTACCATTAAGTTGTACACACTGCTTTCTATTCCACAACCACTCTTTAATCCAACCATGTACCACTCCACCTATACCACATTGCAATAACTTCTTCATCAGCCTTATGTGGGGAACCTTATCAAAAGCTTTGCTAAAGTCTAAATATATAATATCAACTGGCTCTCCTCTGTCAATACAGTCAGTAATGTATTCCATAAATTCTAAAAGGTTTGTCTGACATGACCTACTCTTTCTGAAACCGTGCTGGGAGTCATACAATACCTTGTTATCTTCTAAATATTTCTCTATATGACCTTTCAGCAACTTTTCCAGAACCTTTACAACCAGGGATGTTAAGCTAACTGGCCTATAATTTCCCAAATCTTCCTTACTACCTTTCTTATAAATAGGAACAACATATGCTATTTTCCAGTCCTCTGGTACCTCACCAAATGTTATAGATCGCTTAAAAATCAAATACAGTGCCTTTGTAATGCTGGTACTACCCTCCTTTAGAATTCTACCATATATACCATCAGGGCCTGCAGCTTTTCTTGGATCAATATGGTCTAGTAAACGTTTAATATCTTTTACCTCAAATTCAAATTTGTAAGTCTATTTGTTACATGCATACAAGAACCATTAGTCTCCAAACTATTATCTAATCTTTCCTCAGTAAACACTGAAGCAAAATAAGCATTGAAAATGTTGCCAACTCCTTATCTGAACTCACTAAATTTTCATCAATTTTAATTGGACCAATTGTCTTATTCTTACTTTTAAATTTATAAAAGCTAAAAACTTCTTCAGGTCCTTATTACTATTCCTTGCTAAATTAATTTCTCTCTCTTTGCCTTTCTTATTGACTGGTTAAGTTCATTTCTATTTTTCCTATAATTTTCTAAATCATCTTCCCTATTACTACCCGTGAATATTTTAAAACATCTACGCTTTTCATTAATTTTCACTCTTATCTCCCTATTCCACCAAACAGGTTTTCTCTTTGTCACCCTAATGGGTTTATCTTTAAAACATACTGACTGAATATCCATTAAAATTTGCTTAAAATGTTCCCACATGATAAAACAGTTTTGGTCTTTAAACTCTTTATCCCAGTCAGTTGTACTAAGCATGTCTCGAAATTTGATAAAATCGCCATTTCAGAAATCTAAGATCTTTTCTTTATTAACTTGCAATTTGGGCCCAGATATCACATTCATATTAAATCTAATTATATTATGGTCACTAAGTCCTAAATTCTCCTCAACTCTAACCTCATCCACCATACTTTCATTGTTAGTTAATATTAAGTCTAATAGTGCATCATGTCTTGTGGGCTCATGGACCATCTGGCTCAAAAAGTTATCTAGTATACAATTTTAAATACAGAACTACTATGGTCCATATAAGACAAGGAATTCCATTGAATGCCTGGAAAATTAAAATCACCCATTATGACTATACCTTGTTCTTTACTGTGGCATGCTGTCTCAATTTCTTTCATCATTTCCGCGTCTAATTCTTGACTTTGGCCAGGAGGTCTGTAAAATGCCCCTATTCTATATGATTTATTAAACATAAGGATATCTACCCACACTGATTCAATATCATGATTAGTTTTAAAGTCAGTCATTAATACAGATTGAATATTGCTTTTAACATAAAGTGCCACCCTTCTTTCCTCTACGCTGGTATAAATAAAGTGAATATCCATCTATTTCATATTCCTGAAAGGAGTCTCCATGTAATTCTTCATTAACCCATGCTTCAGTTATGCAAATAATGTCTAGATTCTCATTTATAGTATAACTAAGCAGCTCATCTTTTTTTTTATTTCTAAGGCTATGAGCATTTGTGTAAAAGCATTTGATATTCGAAATGCTGCCATTTTTATTGCTATCATCATTTTTTGAACCTGTAACAACACTAGTTTTATTTATCTCACCACTATTACAGTTACCATTACAATTATTTGGATCGAGATTTAGCCCATCACCCCCAACTTTACCTAGTTTTTTGATAAACAATTCTCCAAACTGGTACTGAAAAGCCCAACACCTTTATGACTCAAGTGAACTCCATCTGCTGCAAAAAGATCTTTATCCAGAAATTCTCTCCACAAATCCAAAAATCTAATATTTTCTGAAAGACATAATTTCCTAACCCTTTCATTTACACCTAAAGCTCTACTCCCCCATTCCTGACCTGCACCTAACCTAGGTAAAATTCCAGAAATCATGCACCTTCTTCCACTAGCTTTCATCTTCTGAATCAATATGAAATGGACCATATCATTATAGTTCAAAGATAATTTTTTTCATTAATAATGTATATTGTAGTAAAAGTTTATAATACACATAAGTTGAAAATGTTGATATTATATATATAAATATAAAGTATGAACATTTTCTTATAATGGCATTTTTATAATATTAACCTATGCATTTATATGTATTTACTTCTTTCATTTCAAGATACACATACACACAAATGACAAAAAATATTTATAACCTTTTTAATAGGTATAAAGTTAAAACATTTTCTTTCTTAACACACAGCAACCAAGAATCCAAATTCAACAAAATTTCATATAAATTTATAGGCACAGGTCTAAATGACAGACAGTTTTTCAAATCATCTGAAAATACACTAAAACCTTAAGCAATTCCCCTAATATTTATTGATTGACCTTAATAATTTATTGGTTTAGTTTTATCGCATTTTTTTATTTTGGTTTTAAGTGTTTAAAGATTTGTTTAATAAGGTGATTGTTGTTGTTTTTTTTAACTGTTTTTATTTATTTACTGTGATTGTTGTTTTTTTTTTGTTAATTTTTTTTAGTTAGGTTAAATTTATTTTCAGTTTATTTGGTCAGATTAGGTTTAGTAAGGCTAGGTTAGTTTTAATAGGTTAGGACTTAATTTTGATTTTATATTTAATTTTAATACATTTGCAGTATACTGTGCAAAAATTTTGAAAATCGGAGGTGAAGCCCTTTATCTAAATAATTACCAATTTTAACATTTAATATATAAAGGGTAAAAAGTTGCTAAATCTGGTTAAAGGCATTTTTTACACTTAAATTTAAGTTTATCTTTAATTTTAATACATTTGCAGAGTATTGTGAAAAAATTTTGAAATCGGAGGATAGGCTCTTTATATAAACAATTAATATAATATATATATATATATATATATATATATATATATATATATATATAGATATATATATATATATATATATATATATATATATATATATATATATATATATATATATATATATATATATATATATATATATATATATATATATATATATATATATATATATATATATATATATATATATATATTTTTGTAAGTTTTATATAGACACTATTTTATAAAACACTACTTGAACTTAAAAATACCAAATATATGGGAAGTGAGATTTAACATTATTATAAATATAAAATTTTTCACTTCAGTGAAGCCATATAAGTGATATTCAAGTAGTCTTTTTTTTAGATTATTTTTTTTATTATTATTTAATATCTGTGTTAATTTTATCATACTCTTGACATATTTTTATAGAATTTAAATCAGACGCAAGCACACATATATCAGATAAATGTACATTTGTACACACAACTTTTTTTGTTTTAATCGCTGGTGGTTTGGAAACTAGTGGTTCTCGTTTACATGTAATAAATAGACTAACAGAATTTGAATTTGATGTAAAAGAAATTAAATCGCTACTAGAACATATTGATCCAAGTAAAGCTGCAGGTCCTGATGGTATATATGGTAGAATTCTAAAAGAGGGTAGTAGCAGTATTGCAAAGGCATTGTTTTTGATTTTTAAACGTTCCTTAACATTTAGTGAGGTACCAGATGACTGGAAAACTGCATATGTTGTGCCTATTTATAAGAAAGGTAGTAAGGGAGATTTGGGAAATTATAGGCCAGTTAGCTTAACATCTCTGGTCGTAAAAATTTTGGAAAAGTTACTGAAAAGTTATATAGAGAAACATTTGGATGATAACAAATTACTGTATGATTCTCAGCATGGTTTTAGAATGGGGAGATCATGTCAAACAAACCTTTTAGAATTTATGGATTATGTTACTGACTGCATTGACAAAGGAGAACCAGTTGATATTATTTATCTTGACTTTAGCAAAGCCTTTGATAAAGTTCCCCACAAAAGGCTGATTCAAAAGTTATTGCAATGTGGAATAGGTGGAGTGGTACAGGGTTGGATTAAAGAGTGGTTGTGTAATAGAAGGCAGTGTGTAATGCTAAATGGCAATAAGTCATCATGGGAAGTGGTGAAGAGTGGTGTCCCACAAGGTTCTGTACTGGGACCACTACTGTTCCTCATTTATATAAATGATTTAGATCAGGGTCTAAAATGTAAGGTTTCTAAGTTTGCAGATGATACCAAAGTAGCAACTTCAATTGGAAATAATGATGGATGCATAAAGATTCAAAATGATCTTGATAAACTTCTTGGTTGGGCGGATAAGTGGCAAATGAATTTTAATAGTAAAAAGTGTAAGGTTCTTCACTTAGGTTACTCGAATAAAGGATTTAGCTATGACATGAATGGTGATTGGCTCGAGTCTGTAGACCAAGAAAAGGATTTGGGTGTGATTATAAGCAGTAATCTCAAAGTGGCTAACCAATGTTTGGAAGCAAGAAATAAGGCAAATAAGATACTAG
>JABUQX010119011.1:35000-37500 GCA_015478945.1 Trachelipus rathkii | reverse complement strand
TATATATATATATATGTCCCCTGTACTGTAGGTGCTGCCGTTCTCTAGTATATATATATATATATATATATATATATATATATATATATATATATATATATATATATATATATATATATATATATATATATATATATATATATATATATATATATATATGAAAAAAAAAATAAAAAAAGTTAAAAACTAATAAAACCTAGATTTTGGGTGTAAAATGTAGATATTTGTGACACCAAAAAAAATTTGTAGATGTTTTACAGACTTAATTTTGATTTTATATTTAATTTTAATACATTTGCAGTATACTGTGCAAAAATTTTGAAAATCGGAGGTGAAGCCCTTTATCTAAATAATTACCAATTTTAACATTTAATATAGAAATGGTAAAAAGTTGCTAAATCTGGTTAAAGGCGTTTTTTACACTTAAATTTAAGTTTATCTTTACTTTTAATACATATGCAGAGTATTGTGCAAAAATTTTGAAATCGGAGAATAGACCCTTTATATAAACAAATACCATAATATATATATATATATATATATATATATATATATATATATATATATATATATATATATATATATAGTTATATATATATATATATATATATATATATATATATATATATATATATATATATATATAGAGGTTGTGGTGAGAGAGCGGGAGGGGTATTTTTCATAATTTATATTAATTGAAAAATATTGTAAAAATTTAAGAGAAAAAATGTTTTAATACGAGGTTATTTTTTTGCACGAAAAATAAATCAAATATACGATAAGAAAAACGCTAGATCATGAGGAATTTGCAGCCGAAATTCTTTTCTTTTATTCGTGACGATAGGCGTGATCGTGGTTGCTGGAAATGTTGCCAGATTTCACAATAGCAACATATATAGTTATATATATATGCTATATTATTATGTTATATATATATATATATATATTATATATATATATATATTATATATATTATTATATATATATATATATATATATTATAAGATAGCAGTAAAAATATTGTTACTGAGTTTGATGGCTAGGACGTTCTTCACTTCGGGTGGTACGCGGCCTCAGCACCAAAGAGCGGGGGATGTCTCCGTCTCCCTGAGGGGGAAATAGCCTACCCTGTCATTCACCGGAAGGCCGAGAGACCCCGACTTTTCGGTTTACCCTGGGTATTCCTTTAGTTAAAGGAATACCCAAGGGTAAACCGCAAAGATGGAAAGAGTTGGGTCTCTCGGCCTTCCGGGTGAACGACAGGGTAGGATCTATTTCCTCTCCGGGGAGGGTCTCCGGAACCCCCGCTCTTTGGTATTTGGGTGTCGCGGGGGTTCCTCCGCCCTCCCCTACGGGGTATCGTCCCCCCTGTGTTCCCTGTCGGCTCGAGCCCCCTACTTTGTTGTAATACCTATATATATATATATATATATATATATATATATATATATATATATATATATATATATATATATATATATATATATATATATATATATATATATATATATATATATATATAATATATTTATATTGTGAATCTGGCAACATTTTTAAGTTGTATTACGTCACGCCTCAAGGTCATGAAGGACATTGTCAGATTTTTGATATCTGCTTTTTTTAACATTATCTTTGCCTGATTTTCCATATAAAAAACTAACTTATTATTAAAACATTTTTTCCCTTAAATTTTTACATTTCTTAGAATATTTACTTTCAATTAATATAAATTAATATGAAAAATTTACTTTAGATCATAAGGTATATAAAGTAACTATGTCCATATATATATATATATATATATATATATATATTATATATATATATATATATATATATATATATATATATATATATATATATATGTAGAAGAATATATATATATATATATATATAAAGTAACTATGTATATATATATATATATATATATATATATATATATATATTAGTTGAACATAATACTAAACAGTTTTAAGCATTATTTCTATATTTACGGTAGCCTACCTAAAGGTAGCTTAAAGCTAAAATCAATATTAGCATTTACATTGTAAAATTAGGAAACAATGATTACCTTTCAATAATGTTAGTATCTCTTCAAGATTAAATTTCCTTAAAAATTCTTCCATTCTTTAAAAGTAGGCACTACAATAACATTAACGTTAAAAAAAAAATACGAATTTCGGTAATCGACTATGACACTATGACATTCTACATCAAGACTCAGGAACCAGGAAAATTTGTTATTCAGTAATGCCAACTTGCCAAGGGTTGCCAACATAACATTACGTCATAAAATTTTATTGTGATTATAGTTAGAAAAATAGTTAAGAAAAAAATCAAGAAAAGTCTCCAATGGTAAAACATTGATTCTAAAAAATATAAATGCATATATATAAAAAAAAAAAATAATCAACCAAGAAAAGAGGATTTTTCGGTGTTATGAAAGTGTTCCCTTCCGAACGTTCGATTTCGTCCGCCATCAGAGTAACATAATTAAGTT
>JABUQX010119011.1:5000-30000 GCA_015478945.1 Trachelipus rathkii | reverse complement strand
ATTATATATATATATTATATATATTATTATTATATATTATTATTATTATTATTATTATTATTATTATTATTATTTATATATATATATATATATACATATATGCTATTATATATTATTATTATATATATATATTATTATTATATATTATTATATATATTATATATATTATTATTATATATATATTATATATATATATGTATATACATATATATATATATATATATATATATATATATATATATATATATATATATATAGTAGATATATATATATATATATATATATATATATATATATATATATATATATATAATATATATATATATATATATATATATATATATATATATATATATATATATAGTATATATATATATATATATATATATATATATATATATATATATATATATATATATATATATATTTATTTATTTATTTTTTTTTAGTGAATGAAGTCATTGAATGTTATGACGAAAATCCTGCAGAAAAAACTCCAAGACTCAAGCTTCGGGCAAATCCTCTTTATCATCATTACATGGAATTAAATAGTTTTAAAAATCATTAAAAAGTGGGTTGAATTGAGCTTTTCATCCTCTTTGCGACCATCTGCCCTCCCTTACCCACCTGGGCCTTCCGCCGCCCTATGACGCCCAAACCAGGTGCCCTAAACCCTTGGGTACGCCTCTTTTGGCACTAGAATAGGAGTGGGCGTAACACGAAGGGGAAAAACACATTCAGGAATGGATTCCGAGATAATGGGAGAGGACGATGTGTTCCGATTAGGCGCTCCACATCTTTCCTTTCCCAACTTCATTTATATATATATATATATATATATATATATATATATATATATATATATATATATATATATATATATATATATATATATATATATATATATATATATCTATATACATGTTTATATATATATATCTTCTATATGTACATATCTTACAAGTATATTTATATTATTATGTATATTTATTATATATATCCACAGTTCTATGTTATTCTAGATAAATAGATATAGCTAAACATATATACATATAAATATTATTATTATAGAGATGATTTATTTTTATTATTATGGCTAGATATTAGTTATATATATATATATTATTATTGTATATATATATATATATATATATATATATATATATATATATATATATTATTCTATATTAAAAATATTATATATATATGATTAAAATATATATATATAGATATATTAATTATGATTATTATATATTATATATTTTTTAAATTAAAAGTTCACACCTCACGGGCATAGCCCTATTCAAGGAGGGGAATTTTTCTAGGTAATTTCTACCTAGGATCCGAACTAGGATTCGAACCCACGACCTTACATAAAGTTACATTTTTATATATATATATATATATATATATATATATATATATATATATATATATATATATATATATATATATATATATATATATATATATATATATATATATATATATATATATATATATATATATATATATATAAATATATATATATATATATATATATATATATATATATATATATATATATATATAGTTATATATATATATATATATATATATATATATATATATATATATATATATATATATATATATATATATATATATATATATATATATATATATATTTTTATATATATATATATATCGAGATCTACATATTTCCCTTATCTATGCTATACATATATATATATATATATATATATATATATATATATATATATATATATATATATATCAATTGCACCCGAGATAGGTGAAATTCTCAATTCAGATCCAATTTAAAGGCAGACATGCTCCAATAAAAGGCTTTTGAAAGTGTGTAAGTCAATGGTAGTTGTGAAAAATGAAAATGGAAGTGTGTTCTAGTCTTTACCAGTGGAGTACTTGTAAGGATTTGGGCATAGCGGTTAAGTCTGGGTCAGAGAGTTGACAGATATAAAATGAAACTGTGTAAAAAGGCATAGGTGGCAAGGGTCTTTCTCAATGGAGGATGTATGGGATTGGAGAGTTCAGAAGAGCAGTGTCCATTTTAATAGCGATAGCGTAAAGAAAGTTACTCAACAATTTGACGAGATGAGAGAGAACTGGAGAGAGTTAGTGAGAGCAGTGAGAGTAGGAGAGAGTTGATAAGACGAAAATCCCATAGACCCCACCTTTTAAAGGAGAGCTGTGTGAGTGGAACTACCCCAGATGTTTTATGCATCCTCCATACAGGGGCTAACGATAACCCTATATAAAAAAGCAAGCAACAGGTTTGGCTTGAAGAAATCCCGAAAATGCCTCAGAACACCCAACCTCTTAGAAGCTTTTTTAGAAAGAAAAGTAATGCAATCCTTCCAATTATGATCACTTAGAAAAGAAACATCAAGAATATTAAGGGCAGACGAAGATTTGAGCTGTGTGTTTTAGAAGATGCTCTAATTGTGCTGAAGATTAAGTCGAGTAGCAAGATAAAGTTCTGAGATTTTGGGGCATTGAAAACAACCATATTGTCAATACCACAATTAGAAGTTCGAGAAAGATCAGATGATAGTTGCTCCATTGCTGCCCCACAAGGGTAACCCACTTTCTACTGGGGAATGGGACATCTTTCAAATTAAAATGAAATAGGGGCTAAGTGGCAGCTTGGTCAACGGACCCCCCCCACCGGTTGTGGGTTTTTTTTTTCGGGAGTAGTCCATTACCAATTAGGAGCTCTACCCGAGGACGATTTTGGAAACGTTATATAAAATGCAGCATTAAAAATCCCCCACTCCCGCGCTTTGGGGCTTTCACACAATAGTTGAGGATATATATTGATGTACTAAGAGATTTTTATAGTTAATATAGATTAGATTTACTATTATACAATATAAATTTTATGTATATAATAATAATAAAGTTATGTGATTTATATATTTATGTTATATATTTATATAATAAATAGATGTATTAAATTCTTATTATTAATTCATTATTAATTATAGTTATATTATTATTAATTATTATATAATTATTAATTGTATATGATTATGAATATAGTATATTATTTAGTTATTCTAATAATATTATACTATATATATAATATTAATTATAAATTATATTTTCATATATGATGAATATAACTTACTCTGGTGATATTTCTGTAATACCTACATTACTGATAATAACAATTACATTTGATTAATTTACATATTTGTTATCATGATTATCATATACTATATAATTTAGGATTATGTATTATACACACAGTTACTTCCGCGACAGCTAGACATAATAAGAAAACAAATATATATTCTCTCAGCTTACCTTAATTAAATGATATTGGCATTATTTATTAATTTATTATTCATAAGTGATGATTACGATTATAGATATTAACATGACTCATATATATTATATATTACACTCTTCTTTGTTTAAGATTAATATCTAACGCTTAGAATAAAGTACTGTTCTTGAATGAACTTTATTTATTAATTTCATTTTCATATCCTTCCTAAATTCATGTTCTTCCTAATGCTTCATGTTCGTGTGTGTACATAATATATAATAATATAAACATCTTAGGTGTTATTCTCAATAATGTGACCTATCGTGTGATTAAAGATGATGAGCGTGATCTCAGCGCACTATATAACATAGTTAGATGATATGTCCCTCGCTCGTTCCTATAAAATGACTTTGTGCAATCTATATTGTGGCTTTGTCCTCGAGTATGCCGACATAGCATTGACGTACCATAGTCCTAGTAAGGCTTGTTTGACTCTGACACAGAGTCAGAATCTGTGTATAGTATTGAATAAGTGTATAGGATGTGGTGTCCGAAGTGAAACGCCGTATTCTACTCTGCTTTCTCGACTCTTAGAAAGATATTATGCGATAAGTATGTTCTATTATACTTTTACAATTGACTTTTAAATGGAGTTTCATTATCAGGTTTAAGTCCTTTAAAAATGTCACTAAGAAGAATAACAAAAAAGAGTCACGATGTTGTGTCCCAGATTTCTCGATTAAATACATCGACATTATTTAACATCTATGTACAGTGTTTTTTAATTTTAGTATTTTTCTATTCTTATGGGGTGTCATGTGGTGTAGCGTTTTATCTTTTAGATATATACATAAACATTATGTAAATATATCTTCTTCTTTTTCTTTTTTTACTAAACTCAGATGCATAGATATGTTTCTCCAGTCCATTCAACGCAATTTCTCCTTCTCTTTCTCCATGTTTAGGCGCTAGCTGCCTATGCGATATATACTATTTTTTCTGCTTATTATTATATTTTGAGTATATAGCGTCGGATAATATATAAGTTCATATTTATTATATTTCTTTATTATTTATGTTTTTATATTTTTATTTTTATTTTATAATAATATTTTAATCGACCTTGACCGATATTTTTTATACTCTTTTGTTATCTGTTATTTTTTTTCTCTCCTATTTTTTTTACTGATTATTTTATAATTTTATTTATATATAGTGTTAATAGATTATTATATATTTCATTGTTCTATGATTACTTGTTAATTAATATATTTTCGCATTCAGTTTTTACTTCTATTTGTTCTTCAATCTCATTATTAGAGCTTTTGTACTTATATATTAGATTATATATATTAGTTACTTGTAACTTCTTTTAATTCGCAGACTTTTTGCTTCTTCGTGGTATCGTTCTCTTGTTAATAGTAACATTTATGATACTTCTCTATTATTCATATTAGTTTTTATCATTTATTTAAAACTCAAAATTTAATATGTTACATACTTACGTTAAAACTCCATTTTATTAATCTATTTAACTCATTCTTAATCTCACTATCTCCAAAAATATATTTTGTTACTACTGACTATTATTAGTTATATTTTACTCATATATATTATGTTTTTTACTTATCATACCATTTTATTAGTTAATCATTTGTGCTGCTTCTTTGCAGTGTGTTGTTTGCTGTTTTGGTTAGTTTGTATACCTCGCTCTTGATTATTCTCTTGTGTGTGTGCTCTCAGTCTTCTTTTTTTCCTCGGTGTTCTCTATGTGAGCTCGGTTACAGCTCGCTTGTCTTTCATTTTTGTTCATACTCGCCATGCAGTACTGATCTCTTTGTGCTCTAGTTACATGATTCCTTGATATTATATAGATGTGCGTTTATATATATGGAGTTCATGTCTCTCATGCTTTATTATTATTCTATATTGGTAATAATATAATTAAGTTCAGTATTTATGATGGAACTAAATTATTTATATATTCATAATTAATTTATGCTGCTTTTCACTTTTGTTTTAGCTCTAGATTTGTCTATTTGATCCTAATTATCTCACATTTTTATATGTAATAGTTAATATAATATTTATTATTATTAAGACTCTTGGTACATAGTCTTTGCTCTTGCTTTCTCTAAATCTTTATTGATTATGTCGTATCTATTATATTCTGAGAGTAATATATTTATCAATATTCATACTTATATCATTGATTAATTCTGATTTCATACTCATATAAACGGTACTTGATAACATCTATCCATAATAATATATTATGAATTATTAATATAATAGGTAGTAATTATAATTCATTTAATTATTATATTAATATAATATTATATTATATTAATTAATTATTCTATATTATATATTTTATATTCTATTTTATTATATAATTTTTTAATTAAAATTCATTAGATTATTTATTATAATTTTATTCATTATTAGTATAATTATTATATAATTGATTTTAATAATTATTAATTGTATTATTAATATTAATATATTATTATATTATTAGCATTATATTATTATTATAATTATTTATATTAGATTTTATATAAAATATATATATATTTTATTTTATTTATTAATACTTATTATAATTTATTTTTTATGTTTATTAACATATTGTAATTGAATTTATTATTATTATTATATATAAATCATACATATTTTCTATTTATCAAGCAATTATTTCTACCTATTTCATAAGTTATTTTATGTAGGGATTATTAGTGATGATTCATTGTTAATTATTGATTATTCAATTCGTGTGTGTGTGGATAATAGACTTAAGCTTAGTAGATTTATGTGAGTTATTATATGACAAATATACAGTTTATCGACATAATATGATAAGAAAGCCCAGCTCTTACCGCCCCCCTCTGTACCATTAATTACGTAAGGAAGCTCGTCACAGAACAGAAATCCAACCCAATAGAGCATTCATGGGACCGCGACCGGACCGCTCAAACTTCGGTTAAAATCGCTTCAATGTTAAGACGGTTATTCCCCCTGGCCCAGGTGGGGCCACACCATGCGCCCATACAAAACCCCGCCACTCCATCATACATGCACCTTTTACTCTCAGCTCATCACTGCCAAACTCACATTTCGCGCTCTCCTCAGACATTCGTTTACTGACTCAATCCACTTTACATCTTCAGGTTCTCCCAGCCGGATCCGAGTTCCCAACAACACTCAACCACTGATACATATCCGATTGACCAACGACTCCACTCATCCTTTCGCACATGACTAACCAATCTCAACATACTTTCATTATATATATATCATTTACCCCTTTCTTTACACACCACACAACTCCTAATACGTTCATTCCTCTGCTTATCATTCTTCTCAACCCTAACACCCCCTAAGATTGTCATCTGAACAACATTGAACTTGATAGTCTATACATTCTTATTTTCACAGCATAGTCTCACTACCAGACAATTTAAACACAGGTAACAACATACCATACATGTAAGGGGACCCTAGCACACTTCAAAGGACTATAAGTCTCCTATTGCATCACCAGACGATTTAATGGGCCCTCAGCCGAACCTTACCCGCTGCCTAATTCTAAACAACATAGATATCCGTACTTTACCACTCTGCATCGTTCCAGTTCCCTTCTCATCCACATTACCTAAACTATTTTAAACTCAGGGAACAGCTATGTTCTAGCTGCCGACTCATCTTAAACATAATCCGAGAGTGTCCGTCACTCACAACCATAACCTTACTCTTACCCACGTTTAACTTTACAAGCCCTCCTTTTAACACCCCTGCCCAATAACGCATCTACGCCACGAAGATCCTCTCAACCTTCTTCGATTACGCCACACAGAAACCAAATGGCATCCGCATATAATAGCGTAGGGCACCTATCCACTATCTACACAATTCTCTCCACCATATCTAACACAATTTCCTGCCCATCCCTCTCATCTCAGTAATTATTCTGTACATATATATCATCTCTCTCACTCCCTCATAGATTATTACTATACAACCTTGGAGAATATATAACCAAGGTATAGAATACTATCAATTCTCCTGTTTTATTCTACTACTCTCTGTCAATTTTATTATATATTCTCAATTTAACACACAATCATCTATTGATCTTTACCTTATTTAATATCTTCACCACGGCATTCACTATTTAGTCATATATTCATTACGTTTGTTGTTCAATTTCATTGCAGTTATATATCCTTACTCTACTCTACTCATACGTCATTCTTATTTTAATCACCGTCTATTATGTATTGGTATTATTATTATTATTATTATTATTCATTATCTTACTCTCATTCTTCCTAATATTAACTTATCTATAACATATACGATCTCTATGTGCAAATCCTATATATAAACTTCTATTATACTAAGTTATTAATCTTTTCGTCTCCATCATCTCTACTTTTACTCATTCTTTTGTTTCTCTTGTTAAGATTTTGATTCACACTATTATTTTCATTATCTCTCACTCCTAAGCAACCTTGTTCTTCACCAATCAGGCCTTGCGTTCACTCTCGTATTAATTATTCTCAACTCTTTTGTGTAGGGTTATCATTGCCCTTCAATGAATTAGTTATGTATTATTATTACCTTCCCTACAACACTCATAGATATTCTATTATATAGCTATATATATCTCCACGCTCTTTTATAATATGTTATACATGATTCTCACTATTCTCATTACTTACCTTGCTCTTATTATTAAATATAATTAGGTATGAGTATCTAATTACCGGGCTTTCCAATCATATCTTGATATATAAGTATAACTACTTTCTTTAACCTCGCCTTTATTAACAATCTATCCTCCTCTAATATTCTCTCTATATCAATCACTCATTCTTGCGTGCTCTCCGTTTTATTCTCATAGATCATTTTCACCAGTGATATTATATCGTTATACTCTGTTCAGATTTACCATCCGTGGCAACTTTTTTCACTCTACCTTACCTCTCCATTACTTATTATTAACACTCGTCTCTTACTCTATTAATTCTTCATTATTACCTTTTTATGTCTCATCTCCATCAAACCCAGCATTCCATTATCATTCTATACCTACTATATCAATTACTGTTAAATATGATGTATCGTAGTGATTCTTTCGAATAATGTAGAGTTAGTCTTATCCATCTAAATTGCATTCTCTGACACTCATTCCTTAATCATCACTTATCTCAGTTATGCCTCGAAATGCCATATCCCTATTCATTATTGTTTAGGGTTACAAAGCATTTATTGTCCTCCTATAAATATTTCTCTTCATTTCTTTACAGCGCTTATACTCGCTTTCTCTATCACGCTTCGCAGAATGTGAGCATTCCACCTATTCCATCTTGCTTCCAATCCTTACTTATCATCCCGTATTGCCGCAATATACTGCTCTTATCAACATCTTCTCAGCCTTATAGATTTATCTATTTACTACAATCTTTCTTACCTATCTAGTGACATTATGCTTTGTTTCTCCCTCTACTATACATTAAATCTAACAATGCATCTTTGCTTCTCATTGATATTCATGTTCCATTACAATCTTCGCTCATTAGGTACTCTCCACTATGCTTTCAGTTTCTCTTTACCTCACTCCATTCATCGACGCTTTCTAGCGTTCTCTCCTGCTATCAACAGTCGACTCAAGCCACACCTATATGTCGCATCATGTTCTACATTCTTCACTTCTAACCTAATACTTTCAACACGCTATCGTGTCTCACACACTTTCTCCTAACCTACTTCTTGCACTCACTATACCCAATATACTATCCTACTCCCATTTGCCCCCAGGCTTTGTTCCAGTTACCCACGCTCTACTTCACATTCGTATCCACTATCTACACCGTATATTACTCTCAGCACGGCGACTTACCTTACACACACTTTATCCTTTTTTATCGTTTGCTCTACTGACATCTCTAACTTAATACTCTCAATCTCTTCAGATACACGTACTATCCTTATAACTGAACTTGCATACGACTCATGTCCTACTCTCATTCCTCTACAACCACTCCTCCACCTCACTAACTCCTCTATGCACTGTCATCAACCTAGCTCACCACAAAACTCCAGATAACTGATCACTCTGTCTTCGACAATCCACCATTCCGCTACACACTCTACGGTTATAATAATAACTGTACTACCCACCCTATACCATACACATTACTTCAACATACCATGCTTACTCACATGTACAACCCATCTAGTAATCATACATCAATAACCCATTATATTACACTTACTGCTCGGATGTCACTCATACTCATACCTACTATCTCCTACGTTACATCACGTGCACACACTGCACAGTTAGGACATCATTATCACTTATGCTTCATACGTCTCTATAGTGTTTATCGCATAGAAAGTGATACTTTTACTCTATCACATCGACATCACCACCTTTCTTTCATCTTTATCGACAGATAATACATCACAGTAATGCACCTACACCCTCATCTACTACACATACTCTCATCTACAACATGTTACACTTAACTTCTCATCCACAGATCACACACACTCTCTCCATACCCCCTCATACCACAGACACATACACCTAGACTCGCGGCAATTGATGCCCATTCATAGTCACTACTCATTCATCACCACTCCCATAATTTAATTTAATATCTGATCTTATCCTTTACGCGCTATGCCCCACTCCATCACATACCATAATTTCCGGATTAATCACTCCACCGAACAACGTCTATCTCATATATCCACCTGCTAAATCGCCACACCATTCCCATCCACTAAGCCACATCATAACTTACACTCATCCCGATTCCGACATAATACTATACACTCAAGATTCATATTCTCCTCTAACAACATATAGGTATATCATACTTCTTTTTTTCTCTCGTACATTTTTACACTGTCTTATCATTATGTGTAGTGTCTCATTCCGATCAAAATAATTATATATTTCTCTATGCAAAACTTTGTTTGTATTGTAATCTTATGTATATTCTTCTTGTCAGACTGTGACAGATCAATATATACAAGTTGATGAACTAAATTAGAATATCAATAGTGACTCACCAGTATTCTCTTAACTAGATACGTTACCTCGACATTCAAATATACATTTGACTGCATGGTCAACTTCTCATATCACACTACTTTAAGGTCCTACCTATAATTTGACGATCACATACAACTCCTCTACATCTAAATCACTATCTCACACCATACGATAAACTCACAGACATATGCGCACATTATTTACTCTGACAGACTACTTCTTAACTATCAGTACTAAATTCCACGCATTGTCACTTAGGTAAAGAGATTAAACATCTGTAATAATATATCTACATAGATACAGACGAGACAAATACATATATGTGCTTCCTTTCTATGATACATACTATACCTATTACACTCATATATCACGAAACAATATCTTACCTCAATAATTATATTCTCTCTTCATTGAATCATTCTCATTACAAGATCATACCTCATCGCGAATTCACTACAGATTATACTCCGACAAGAAATAGAAGTCCGTTTACTCTGGCGATATCATCAGATCTCCTTGGTCTCGTAAGGCTGCATTAAGCATGATGCTGGACAAGATAAATAATATGATTGGTAGTAGGCTGAGCAATCAAACGCAACATAGATTCACGCGTCGTATCCGTAGTTCAGACGCTCACCTAAACGACAGGCGAGCTCGACGCTCGAGTCATATTCGAATAGTGTTAGCCTATATTATTTATTCCTTTGCATATACTCCTACTAGTGGTATATGTTCACGCTTCATTAAGGATGTCTGTGTATGCAAAGAGTGGATTTTGAAAGGAATAGGTGAACTTTATTGATAGAAATATGTTGATGTGAGTGATAGATTAATATATGAAGGTGATATGTATTATAGTAAAGAATAAATTCGTAGCTATTTAGGTTAGTGTAGTTTCATATGCATTAGTGCGTTCATACTGTTTACTCATACATATCAAGTAGTCGCCCGATAACTAACGTGATTACTTAGTGCATGTGGTACGTGTTAGCGTAGTGGCACAATATTACATTGCGACTCAATGTTCTGGCTATTGTAGATTCTCAGTAGCTATAATTATCTCGCTACGGTTATATGAGAGAAACTATAGGTACCTGTCTTTAAAAGATTAACTCTATCGTCAAGGATCTATGCTTCGGAACAGTGCGATATGTCAGATCCGTTCGAATCAGTTCTAGGTAGCCGACAAGGGCACAGTTCGTGTAAGGTGTGGGTGAAGAGTGAGATGGGTTTGTAAGACGACTATAGTAGATGGAGAAACTTATGAATAAGATACTAAGAAATAGATATATAATATATATATATTATATTTAATTTATATATATTTATATATAATTATATATATAATTTATATATATTTTTATTATATATATTATAGTATATTATATAATATATGTAAGTTATTATTAATATATATAATTATTTAGATTATATTATATTTTATGATATATTATTATATATATATATAGAGATTAATATATAATAAATATATTGATATATATATAATTTTATATATATATAAATTTCTAGTTTACTGTATGACTCCATCATGATATATCAACCATCACATTTCTCTCACCTGTAATTCTCGTACATTAGGAGAGCGCTGGCAGAGTTACTCTACGATATACGTCATCAATATACGCACCGGAAATCAGACCACCATATAAACCCTAATAAAGCATATATAGTATTGCCATAATATACGACGTAAGTCGATAGATCTACTCAGCCTTATCCGATATCTCCTGAGCGCTGCGTGAAGGTTACTGTGTATTTAAGTTATATATCTCATTCTTGCTCATCATATTCATACCCGCATTAGAGCTAGACAAAGGCTCACAGGTATAGACTCATCCCTCAGTGTAGCTCTGCTCTTGTTTAGCATCGTATCTCAGAATGCCTTATTTTGGTATGATCTTTTTGCAGAATCTATTTACGTCACCAGGACCTCACTCTCGTGAAGATTTGGAAATAGCAATCTCGTGACCTCCAACATAAGCTTGTTTACGTATGCACCGTTTGTATGCTTATTGGTATGACCATGGCTAGCACACGCTTATACTAATGCTAATTCTTAGTTATCACGAATGCGCATTTAGGTAGTTCATCTCACGTGACTTATCCGATAACTTATATGAGTGAGACCTTGACTGAGGGGAGAGACTCGAAAATCGAGACTGAGGACGACATCAGCATGCTAACACGAACTCCGGTTGACAAGACAACTCTCTCAAGATGGATCTTTAGTCGCAAGTTATCAAGATCACATTCACAATATAATAGAGTTTGAATTCTCAAGTGAAGTGCTCTATCGCGAGAGCGTTCGAGCTACGCAGGTCTCTGGTTATTCGCATGATCAGTGTCAATTCATAAGTGTTGCAATAAGGTACAGATTCTCTGTTGGTTGCAGTCTCGACTCTGTCGTTCTATCTCTCACACATTCTCAAGTCGATGATTTGAAAGTATAGTGCTACCTCATACGTGTGCAGGTCTTCTTACTTTACTCCGCCAGAACTCATACAATCACCTGTCTATACAGATCCCTAGTGGCGGGATAGTTGTCATCAGTCATATATTCATATCTCCAAGAATAATCATTACTTACACCTCGAGTGTCTAGAACTAGCGATCTATAAATTGCGGAACCCCGTTATGTATAGCGTTTCTTTCTAATCCGTACTAGTCGTACATAATTTATCTATTTGCATTCCACTCATTTTGATTTTCTCTCCCAGATTGATGCATGCGAAGCACATACATCTCCTCCAATCATAAGAGGGTCATATACTATATGTAGATAGTATCGCCCAGAGGATATTCTAATGTTAGGTCAATCGATATACCATATAGACTCTAGGTAAACGTAGACTTAAGATAGCTCCGAAACTCAAGCGTACAAGGTAGCTTAATCCATTAATCATCATAATTTCTAGGATAGTATATTACCCTCAAGGAGCTTCCTACTTCTTTATATAGAATTAAATATATATCAGCAATGCCGTATGAAGGTGCTCCAATAATTGAGATACTCCTCCCCACAATTAAAGTTCTCGGTCCTCTACGAATAAAAAACCCAAAGTGCGTCCAATGTCTGATCCCTTGATCTCATCCAAATATTATGCTCAATATCAATACATTTTCCTAATACAGATGACATTCGTATCCATCATCCCAGTGCACCAGATTCATAATATTAAGAGTCTCATATATCAACTACTAGTACCTAACATAAGTCTATAACATACTGGGTTATCACTATATATATAATACGTGAATATATAATGAACACTATAACGATTGATCACACATTTTGACTTAACACTGTAGACACTAAAAAAGTTACCGCTAATAAGATGATCTTATAGTTCATCTAGTTTGAGTCCTACTAAGTCATAAGTGAAGGTTGTTCTAAATCTGGGCTCCTTGAGCTCAGCCTTATTCAATTAATACTGGATTCAATCTCTTACAATAGAATACTTACAACTGGCCGATGAATAGATGAAGATTGACCTCCTCTTCGAACATTCCTCAAATCAACGAATCAGGTACGTCCAGTCAAGGCTTTGCAGCGCATGCCCACACACAGTTTTCTTTGTTGCGGACAGAGGGATACCTCTGCGCGATCTTCATATTATCAGTAGATTCTTCTTGGCTGATCCATTAGGGGCATACCCGGGAGACATATAAGATTTAATATGTCGTATTTTTTTTTCCAGCTTAACGCATTGGAACATTAGATTGTTAGAGTTGAGCATAGGCGCGTAGTAGTTCAGGGTCTGAAGCAGTTGTGCGCGATGAATACACACGCTCGTAATACATGTGGAACTCTGTACTCGTTGCATGTATATGCTCGTGTCTTTGTGAACCCTCTACTTCGTAATTGGTGAGGTCATCGCTTCTCTCTTCCTCTCATTTCCACTCCTACTATGTTCATCTTCACTCACTTCTCTCATACCCATACGTTTTTCTCCAAGCATCGTTATCTTTTATCTTCCTGATAGTTACTACTAAGACTCTCTACTCTTCTATCTCTCTTACATCTCTCTCATTCTCTCGCCTTTCTCATCTTTAAAATGATCCTATCCTTTCTGCTAAGGTCACTTGGGACAGTAAGGTTTTACGTTACCCTTGTTATGGTCGTAAGTTTATCCCATGATTTTTATGTTGATATCTGTATTATTTATAGTCCCTGACAGAAAAGATATGATAAACACTGATCTAGACTTTATTTTATATAATTACTTTATAATTTAGTATTTAAATATATATTTATTATTATATGTAATATTTAATTAATATTATATATTATGATTATATATTATATGTTTGTATATATATATTATATATGAATGGTTTTATGTTTTTATTTTTTTCTCCCTCTTCTTTTAAGAAGGGAAGAGATGAGATGATCAATATATAATGGCATCTGGCCAGGGAGTTGTGGGTTATATATATATAGTATTGATAATATATTATATATATATTTTATATATAGTATTTACATTAATCATATAATATATATATATATATATACTATAGTATAATATAATTATAGTGTATAATAACCATGCTCAGGTATTCTATCTTCTGAAATACAATTAAACGTCAGGATATTCATGTGGTCTGCCCACCTAGCAGTGTCTTTTTTAGTAGACTTAAAGTCTGGTCTTTTTTCTGCATTCTTTGAACAGTGTGTATAATTTGAATTATTAGCACCTGATATTAATTTGACGATATATATAGATAGATATGATATAGTATATATATTTTAGAATCCCTAATAATATATTTATATAATAAGTAATAAACATATGTATAATAAATATATAAGAATTATATTAGATTGATAATATATATATATAATAGAATATTAATAATATATTATATTTACCCTTTACGAAGATACTACTAGTCTATTAATTATGTGTCAACAGTCGCCCACAAGAAATTAACCCAAATGTCCGATTGTAGTTTCAGGCGAACGAAGGACATATGGAGTACCCACTTTAGGGTCTCCTGTCTGGCATGGGCTACCAGAATAACAGTATCCCTCTATAGAAGGAGTACAGTCAACACAAACACCAAGTATATACTTGAATACATCACACAAAACACAACACACAGTAGTTTGTTTAAATGTTTTGTTGACATACTTTTGTCCTTGATTCTGGTGTACAGATGTATAATGCATCTCAATTGATTTATGTACCTATGGCATGCGTCGATTATCACAGAACATTTTATAACATGACTGTCATGTGATAACACTACAACTCCAACTAATTACAACCATAATACAATATAGTATAGTCAACACGCACACAGTGCAACAACAAAAATCATATATATTATATTATAAGATATATATATAGGTATATAATATGAGATAAGTATGAATTAACATATATAATTTTGAGTAAATAGATTTTATAAATATAATAAATATAAAGTATTAAAAAATATATAATATGGATATAATGAGTTTACATCTAAGATTATAGATATATATAAATATATATATATAGTAATATAGTAGTGAGATAATATATATAATATGATATATAATATAATATATAGTAAAGATATGAGAATATATGGATATGAGATAGATATATACATATATATGATAATATATGAGGTTAGTGGATTAGGAAGAACCATGATTTGTTAGTCAGTTGTCATTAAAGAACAGTAGCTATTTCTTGTTCAGTCACCCTGGTCGGAAGCTGCATTAATCGTATGCCACACTCCAACGCACTAGAGAGCCATACTACACTGGAACCGGACGAATAACTCGAACTCTTCGGTTGTTCTCTAAGCAATGTAGCGCAGGGCTCAATAATCTAAGAGGGCTCTTCTGGTTTTCTGCTCCTGACCTTAAAAAATGTGACAAGGCATTCGAGAGTGATCTCTCCTCTGCAAGGGATGGCCTTGTCTACGCCCCGAGGGTGTTTGGTCTCTGGGGGTGATGTTCTGAGGATATAACCATTGCAGCCCCACATTGTTGCAATTTGACATAGCCAAGGATCAGCCAGTGAAAGATATTACTTGCCTTGCCCCATCATAAATTGGGGTGGGTCATACAACAACGAACGGTGACATCTGGTACGATGGATTTCACTAATCAACGACTAAGCAAAGGTATCTCCGTAATGACCCTTACATACTTGTTTGCTTATACATGTATAATATGGTTACTCTCAGCTCATACTCTACACATCCGAGGATATCTATTATAATCATCAATACCTAGTGCCCATACACTCGTACATTAGTATCTGAAGCTGCTATTATCTAACATCATATACAGGCGCATTCTGACCGTATGAGTATCGCCTAAGATAGTTACACACCGGCCGTTTTGTCATCCACGATTGTCGGCATTACACCACCCCTTTACTAATGGGCGATCATGACGTGCTGATGGCGCACTTTTGGCGGTTTGCTCTATACATATTCATTCATATGCCGTATGGAGTGCACACATACAGTACAATATGTGTGGTATAAGAGCCTGCAAGTTGGTGACAATTCCGATCGCCTCAATCTGATTATTATTAATACCTAGGTTTAGATAGTTATAAAACCAGGGATTCACCTTTACGCGAATCCATCGGTGCATTGTAGGTATTTAAACTAAAGCTATATCTACTTTCGTTACATAGCATACATAGTAGAGTTCGCGTTCCACCAAAGCAATGACAACGTCTATCAGCTTGACATATCATCGTAAATGATATGATATCTCTACGTCTATACTACCTCGCTCCTATGACATTTCTCCCTCTGCTACTCTAATAATTTTAATCTCTAATTACATAACGCCTTATTACTAATATTCACATTATAATTACCTAAATTCAATTTATTCTACTTCTTCATTTTCTCTTCCTCTATTGTTCCAATATACTAATTCAATTTATATTTATGACTTATTATATCAATATACTTGACTATATAAATGTATTCTCATCCTTTATATTTAATACTCATCAATTGCAAAGTAATTACATGCATCCTGTGATTCTTGATTATCTACGACAATCAGTGTCCCTGATACAGTTCAGCATCGGAACTCAGATCTACGATTTATCTTATCGAAATATTCTGTTATTCCGTTTTTTAGATGCCCCAGTAATTAGATAGGAATCTATACCGTCACAAATCACTCTAATTTAACTATATAGACTAAATTCCCCTATAATATATACCTTACGTTACTACTTATCAGTATTTAAGTATGTTATAGATTTAATATATTATATATATTATAATAATATTATAATATTAATAGAATTAATAATTATATTAGTTAGTATATCTCTCATGATGTGATAAGGGGATTACTTTACTAGCTTGGCAGTTATAATATAATTAATATATATATATATATATATATATAACTATATTATATTTAATTATATAATATATATATTAATATATATATAATATATAACTATATAATATATTTATATTATATAGTATTATATAATATATTAATATAGAATTATGATTGGCTTAATTTACTAGTCATTCTACCTCTCTCATATATACCCTAATCGGAACTATATATTATACTACTCTCATCATTAATACTATACTTATTGCATCAAATACTGTCTCAAATATCTCTCAATTTAAGTTCATATATATTCTACCCATCTCGCCTTACTCGTTCGTTGATTTACATTTATATATATTATATTCACAATAATAATAGATTTCATCTCATTTATATTATATAATCATGTCAAGATATTATACTTATTACTTTCAACTCTAGATACTTACTCTATACCTCATTTTAACCTAAAGATCCTCCATTATACTAATATTAGAATTCCATCATATATCATATCACTAATAATAAATATTGATATGTAGCCTATCCATTCTGAAATATGCACTGTACCACTATAAATACCCATTAATCGAGCATATTGATGCTATAGGCTTATGAACACCTTAGGTATTACTTATCAATTTTTACATCTAAATATAATGCTTTGAGCCCTATAATACAATGTACATGCAAATTATTTCTGAAATGTTCTACTATCCACTCACTCTTCTACTCACAATACAATCTTACTTCTATTACTGAAAACACCTAATATACCTAATATTAATTATATTAACTTTAAGCTAGATATTCCTCACTATTTATGAAAATATCTTACTAGAAATAAAGAGCGCTTCCTTCTATAGTACTACTTCTATTATCTATATATATATATATATATATAATATATATTATACTTATATAAATGTATAATATATATAATATAATATTATATATATATATATATACATATACATATATGATTTTCTTGGCTATCCTGGATAGTGTGTGATCTTGTCTCTGCCAGATAATCTAATCTATAATATATATAATATTACTATTATTCATATATTATATATTATATATATATTATAGATATATATATATATATTAATTATATATTGTTGAATAATATTGTTTAGGAAACCAACCGGCACAGATTCATATTGAATAGTATATACTATATAAGCTAATCTGTATCATATATTATGACATCATTATTTATTATATACTATACATTATTGAATTTCTATAGGCTACAAACACTACGAATATAAGGAATTTATATTTTAATGAAACTCTAAATCAGAATAGATTCCAATATTCCCAGTATTATACTCAATAATACTAATAACAGCCTCAATTATATTAAAATACACAAATCAGTAATAAATAATATATGAAAAGCCTATGTAGTAGTTATTTTTATACTTCCAAATAGAACTTCCACATACTATCCTTTCAGTATTAATAACATGCTAAAATATAGCTAACTGATCTGAGTCAGAGGCTAACTCATATATCGTCGCTCGAGTAAAGGAATATTTGAATCAATACGCTGTATACTTTTCTACCGACTCGCAGACTTGACGTCTAGATATACTTACTATACTATAATTATATTAATATAATGTAATTTTATGTGATTTTTAATTATTACATACAAGGGTAAAATACTATGATGATCAAGTATAGCATAAAATAATTAATTAATATATTAGTATATTATTATTAATAATTATGTTATTATTATTATAATAATATAATTTATTATTATTTCTTGCTATGTGGATGCAATTTAAATGGGTGATTATTTAAAAAATAAAAGACTTGATCACTGACTACGTCAGGTGCTATAATATTCCAAAAGTTGCCTAGGCCTTGTAATAAGAATTATAGGTAATAACTTATATTTTTTCTGTACTACCGTAGGTATATCATATATATCTATATAATAATTTAATCATATTATATATGACCTCACCTGTATCTAGCTTACTAATTAAATAAGTAGAATCGATGTTGGAAAGTTGATGACCTGGCTCATCTAGAAGCTATACCTTGGATATATCGAAATATCATTATATATATATATATTAATATATATTTATATATACATATATATAATCGTATATATATATGAAATATATACATCACCATACACTACTCATTATAATAATGAATAATCATTCACTTATAAACTTTACTATATATTATCTATTATAAAAATCCTTTTTGTTGTGTGTGTTGTGGTGTCGCTCGTGTTTTGTGAGTACTGAATCCTATTTTTATCTTAGTATAGCCTATAATGTATTATGGTACTCATATCACTTTTTATTAGTATTATATTATTATATATATATATCTTATTATATATTAATTAATTATATATTATATAATATATTAGTATTATTATATATATATATAGTATTATAGAATATATATTAATAAATAAATATATATTTATATATATATATAGATATTATTATTTTATATTATATTAATTTATATAATATATATAAATTAGAGATTTATATTATATAGTTATATTTATAAAATTAATTATATATATTATATTTATATATATATATATATATATATATATTTTTATTATATAATAATATATATATGATAATATTATAATTAATATAATATATTATATATATATATTATTATAATATATATATATATATATATATATTATAATATATATAATTATTAATAATATATTTAATATTAATATATATTATTATGGATTTATATTTTAATATTTTATTGAGTTGTCTTCACTAAGGACTAAGTAGGGTCGTTGCCTACTCTGCCGATCCCCATAAAGTACCTCGCCAAGCTATTGCTATATGATTTTTATATATATATATATATATATAATATATATAATATATATATATAATCTTATTAATATATATATATATATTAATAATATTATATATATATATATATATATATTATTTATCTTATTAGCTGGTAAGTGAGATGTCTTAGGGGAGGAACGCCGGATGAAGTAATATGTAACATAACAACTGAAAGAGTTAGTATAATTATACTAGTAATCTCTCGAGGAAATTGAATGAGGGGTATGGAATATTAGATGGATATGGAGTGCTAGTTACTCGCTGTATTCACAGTTGTATCCACTGTTCTCATTCAACTTACTCTAAATTTCTTTTTGGCCTAGTCGAATTGTTACATATAATAGGTATATATTATAGTACATACTCTCTAGCAATATATCTTTCGGAGGATGAATTATATACGAAGGTAGGAGTACGTTTAGGGGAGATGAATTCTAGCGAGTAAATTTGGTAAACTGATTATGTGGTTATTAGATATATGATAAGCTAAGGTAATACTCCCTATATATGTGAATGAAAGATAGAAAGTATATCGGGAATAGGTTGTTAAAATAAGTGATTTATTACAGGCTCTATACTATACTGACTTCCGTACATTAGTCTGTACGGTAGCTGGGGTAAACGATGGACAACAATCATATGAGTATAAGACTGAGGAGACTAACGTGCATAGTGATTACATTAAGTGAGTGCGGATATATGAGGATATTAAGATATTATGTATGGAATAAGGCTAAGTAGGAATAGGTACGTATATAATAAGAATGTAAAGTTATTGATACGAGAAAGGTATATAGGTGTGTAATAGAAGATGACACTGTAAGATAATTGGTAGTATTGTAGGGCTGAGTACTGTAGTGGTGGGTAGGTACAATTCATAGTACACTCATGATATCTTTCTTACTATCGCGTATTATAACCGAAAATACTACTTCTTCTGAAATTCTCCATGGCTACGTCCTCCATTGAGAGGATGGTTGCTGAGCGACACACAGTGTGCCAGAGCACGATCTAACGCGCTCTCGCTAAATGTCAGTGTATATATCGTCGCTGATTGATCGGCACACATCTTGAGACAGCTGGATGCACTCAATGCTAGATACCTAGGGTTCCAATTGCTTACAAGTGTCTAGTAGGTGAAAATAGGGACAGTTGCATATCTCAGGTGTGATTATTTCTCGAGCCATCTTGATAGACTGTGCGCATAGTTACACGCTATTCGACCTCGAGAGAATAGTTCGAAAGGACGTGGTGTTATGAGTAGATATGGCAGCTCGTGCTAGTGAACTGAGGAACCGGGAATAAGTTGTAGAGAATATGTAATGCTTGCGCCGGCTGACAGGATAGTGATAGAAGAAAGAGAGTCTTTCCATTGTTTATAATAATCTGAAAAGAAAATAATAAGTATTATTATATTTATTATATATAATATAGATACTATATATATATATATCTATATATATATAAGATATTATAGTATATATCATATATCCCTCTCTTAATATATATATATTATCCATATTATATTATAATTATATATAATAATAATATATATTATATATATTAATGATATTCTAAATAATATATATGACAATATCCTCCTCAAAGAATATATTGTTCGGGTATTTTGTCAGCACAAGTGAATTATATAATTATATATATATATATGATATATTATATATAATATATATATATTTAATATATTGATATATATATTAATATAATTATTAGTATATATATTAATACTATATTATATTACTATAATATATATATATATATATATATATTTATAATATTATATATATACCTACCTAACGCTACTATTATCCCTCTAGACATTGGGCGTATATTATAGTATATAAGTTATAGTAGAGGTATGCTTCAGCATTATATGCATCATCAGTATAATATTCATCGAAATATAAGTTAGTGAAGAGATTAGTAATAGTGATGAGCTGCATTTGATCGCGACACAGAAGAAGCGCATTATCGGTCTACAGGCTAAAAGGGTGCGAGGCCTCAAGTTAGATATGGACACTGGGAAGTGAGACTGATAAGTAGCGATGCGCTCGGAGTGGTGATATAGAGGATGTCAACAGCAGACCATAAGGATTATTAGCTCTCGTCGAGGATAGCCTGTGAAGGGCATAGTAGCTTCGTCACATGAACTGGAGTACATAGACTGTCTAGTGATACTTAGTGAGTTCGAGTCCCGTTAAGTGGTGTAGAGCTGCTCGAGACTGTCGGACAAGACGAGTATCCGCGCCTGCAGCAAGAGACAGTCGCACATATCGAATCCTTATGTTGATGAAAGCTTTTCGTATACTAGCCGTACTTGCCAAATTTGGATACAAGTTTGCTGCTCACATCCCAAGTGACTATTCTGAGTATTAGCAAGTAATACAATACAATCGAAAGTGACATGTTTCTGGTCAGGGT
Source organism: Trachelipus rathkii (assembly GCA_015478945.1). Taxonomy (NCBI): domain Eukaryota; kingdom Metazoa; phylum Arthropoda; class Malacostraca; order Isopoda; family Trachelipodidae; genus Trachelipus; species Trachelipus rathkii. The sequence continues at coordinate 6,976 of JABUQX010119011.1, read as the reverse complement.
TTGCTGCCCAAATCCAGAGTGGCTGTTTTACCAGGCACGAAACTCGGGACGCATAGGGGATATGTGGAATAATAGAGAGCGGTTGAGATGCGATGCGTCGTAGGTAATCGCATCTGGTTTGTTTTCCATAGGACCTAAGGCAATATATCTTAGGGGTGTTATTTATATATCTCTGATTGATGTCCTAGAGGGCAGGATAGTTACCATCATAGACCCATACCCCCATTTCACCTTACATCGGGAAGGTAGGTTTATTCAATTTCTTATCACACCGTGACGCTGGACGTCCATGAGAGGTGCTCCGATATAGCCTGAGACAGTAGATTGGACAAATAATAATGTATACGGAAATTATACTCTACTGTGTGGATCATTTTTAACTAAAGAATATGTAAAACATAGGGAACAGTCACACAGGTATTATTAGGTATATATCATACTATATTATATCTATATATATATATATATATAGTATATATACTTTACTATTATAATATATATAGATTATAATATGTTAATCCTATAGTATAGGTACCGATATATATCATAGTTTTTAACAATATAGAATACGTCTTTACAAAACCAATCTCATCTTACCCAATACTACCTTCCTGAACTATGATCTGTAGACAGACTGGTGGATCATATACTGTTTATACAGTATCGCGCCGCAGACATACTCAGTGGAAATCGTGTTTTTCAATTATTAACTTCTTTCTTCATGGCTTTAGGTGGCACCGTGATGAAGATCTTAATACTTGACTCCTGTCAAATGAAATGCTTACATGCGTTTATATAATTTTGCTACGTGAGACTTAGTGAGATAGTTGGTCCATAGTGTGACTGAGATTTCTCGATGAGTTTCGCCATTAGGTGTTTATGATATAGGCCCTTGCATTTTTATACTAATATGGCGACTAAAGGGGAATATGGTATTATTTGAGCAGTGTAGGTACTTATTAAGATGAGATTATGTCTTTTGTAGTGATATATATGTGATTATTTAGTAGTAGTAGAAAGTGTTAGGAGTATATAATACTAATGAGGAGGGTGAAGTAGATTTAAAACGGAATAGAGAGAAATGAGGGGCAGGTGAATCAAGGAGCTAATTATTAAGTGTATGGAAGGGGATAGTGAATGGTATCTAATGTATTATTTCACAATGAAGTTAATTGATTGATGGATGATAAGGTTAAGAAAGGAAAGCGGATAGGTGTTTGTTAATTATAGGGTTTTATTTATATCTGGAGAAGCAATTATGATTATAGAGTGTAATTGAGTAGGTTAATATAGTGTAAATTATGGAGGGTGCTATAGTGTAAGGCACATAGGTAATATATATAGAGATAGGAAAATTACGGGTATAATAGGTCAATTGGGCTTCTCTCTTCTATAGGCAACAGTAGACTAGATATGTATGTATGTCTGTGATAACGTATAGGAAGGGAGAGTTGTAGATGCTCTTGGACCCGTGGAGAGAGGGTTGAGACTTATAAGGTAGTTGTATATATGTCTCAGCCTCTGTGGATACTTTTCAAATTTATTATTATGGAGAGTACATTGAAAAGTATGTATAGAGTATGTATATGTAAAGTAAGAACAGGGTGCGAGGATAATTGATGGTATTATAAGTGATATATATAGGTTAGTATTAGTCATGTGATGTGCAGTGCAACATTACGATACCGTATTTTGCGATCTTAGTTACCTTATTAAGGTTTATACATATTTCGACGAATTTCACGTAAGCTTAGTAGTATGATGTGCACGCTATTGGATGAATGGAGTATTGAGAAGAGTAGTATGTGAGACTCAAAGTAGTGTACTTAAGTATATATCCATATATATATGTGTATGAGTTTAGACCTGTTAGTGTAATAGTGTAGTAGTGGAGATAAACTATTAGGTGAGTGGGGATCGGTAGTTATAGAGTATATAGTAGTATAGAACGTAGCGTATATGATACTAGACTGGAA
>JABUQX010119010.1:0-18304 GCA_015478945.1 Trachelipus rathkii | reverse complement strand
CTCTATTTGAATAATAGACCTTCTTGGTAGAAGTGATGATAGTACAAATATAAGTTAAGGGGCTTTTGAGAGTTATCGTAATAGTGACGTATGAGAATAGTATGTGGTGGAGGATTATGGAGTGAGTCTATAAGTTAGAAACTTTGAGAAGTAGTTATTCACGCAATAATATGTTCAGTTGTTGAATAGTTTTGACGTAGTTATATTTTGTATTGTGAATGAATAAGTTATTAAAATACATTGTGAATTTATAGTATTAGTGGTAGAGACACATATTCCTTTTTACTATAATTATACGTGATTGTCGACAACCAATATATATACTATATACTATCACCTAGAAATGTAAGCATATGGTTTCTGTGCTACGAGTTTTGGCATAAGGATGTTTTGCATTATACATTTGGTTAAAGGATATAAAAATATATAATAATACGAATTATTTGGAAGTGAATTAAATGTGCAAAATTAAGGGAATATTATATATATTTTAATGAAATGATTAAGAAGACTCAGTGTTATATTCGAACTTGCTTTCAGTTTTGAATTAAAAACAAGCGTAGGCTTAACTTTATAAAGTGATTATTGATTTTAGGAAAGATTTTTATGGTAAAATAGGCTGCTGAGATATAAACGTAGTTTGTTTTATAGGATTTAAATTTTTGTTTCTAGTGAGGATAGTGTCGTGTAGATTTTTCACTTTTTTTTATGAAATTAATTGAAATAATAATTCTAAGTAAAAAGGTGTTTTATATAGTAGGATATTTTAGTAAATCCGGATATAATACTATATGCTGATATCATACTATTTCAATAAAAAGTAAAGAATATGCTAGTACTACTAGTGAGGTAAAAGTAGAAGAACTGATATATTGATTATTTGATAAGTGATGGTAATATATCAACTAATAAGGATACCATATACATAGTACAGAGTAGTTGAAGTTTCAATATAATATTTATCAAAAGTATAGTTTGAGTAATAAGTCATATCCATATGCTCGAACAGTTTATAAAGGTTAAATTTAAAAAAGTAAATTTTATAGGATCTAGTTTCTATCATTACTAAAGATATATTATAATATGAGTATCCTAGAAATATCACTTGGTCAGTGATAGTGAGAGTGCTCATGTGAGGAATAAGTTAATCATTCTTTAAATATTAATTAGAGACATATTTAGATATGAAAGACAAACTAACCAGACTAACAATATTAGGGATAATAGATTTAAAAATTTCCAACTATTTTCTCTATAATAATTATTATTATTTTATATATATTTTTTTTATTAATTGCTATCATAAAATTCAAAAGGTTGTATATTATTTGAACAAGAGTGCGATATATGAAAATCATTTACTCATAGATGTGAAAAAATTGTGCCCGTAGCTTTCTTATTTAAAAAATTATAACCCTACATGTTGTAGTTTTGCAAAGTTTCTTCTACGAACATTGTTTCTTATACATAACTTATAATCATTTGTTCTGCATATAAACTATGGAAACGTTGAAGTTCTCTAGATATTAAGCCTCCCGTATTGATCTAATTTCCCAAAATATTAAAATTATATTTTGAATGAGCGAGCTTTTTATCTAATCATTACTTTGCCTATTTTTACCAATTTGGATTACATATTAATCTAATATAGCTATTCTTTACTCATGCATTCGCTGTGTCCTAATGAGTATCATATGCTCTGTTTCAAAGTGTCAACTCATCCCAATGTCTATCTTTGCGTACTATTATCTCATAATACAAATCGCTTTGAGGGTAAACTTCCACTTATATCATCTATAGCTATTAATCTATCATACTCTATATATATTTATTCATTAAATAGTATATTAAACTCTATACCTTTTCCTTAGAATATTATATAACATCTAACTCATAAACCTCTACTTTTATAACTGCTGTCGTAATTACTATTTATTATAGAATTTCACCACCATTAATATCGCTATTTTTTATTCAATAAGCATATGGTTACACATTTCCATTTTCAACATGCTCAGTAATCCATTTCGCTTACTGGATGGGTATTATTCATATATTAATTTTCCCACTGCTTACCATCTAGTTATACACTGATCTGAAATGCCTGGTACTTATACTAAAGTTTTTACTCATCCGACATTCTTAAACGTTCTAAAATAAAATTTCTGAAAATAAAAAATTTTTTTAAGAGAAAAGTCCCTATTCTAGTATTTTAGATATTACATTCGCTTGTCATTATTTTTATATTATGTAGAAAGCTTACTTGATGGATTATCACATTATCGTTCATGTTCATGTTTAAACTACTTTTATATTTACCTATGAACTTGTGCTCCACAATTACCAAATTATATATTGATATACTATAGCTTACTCTCATTAATTTATCTGTCTCATCTACATTTAATGTAGTATAATTCTATTATACATTCCTCTATTAATTTCTTAGGTTAATGGTGTTGGCTATACACCATGAAACTGTTAAGCTCATGAGTTAATAATTTACGTTTGTAATAAAATAAATATTCCATAAACATATTGTAACATGCTTTTTATCATTAATAAAATTTCTCCATATTACGAGCTTTTACCTGGATCATAATTATGCTAATACTAAAATATTAGAGGAGCAGGCGTCTTTAGAAAAAATAATTAGTAATTAAGAATACTTCACATTATTTGCTTGATTTTAAACATTTTAGAAATAAAATTGGTCGTTTGCCATATTTGATGTGAAAACCTTACATCTATTTGATTTCATATTATTTATGCTATATCCTCTTATAGTCATTATATATTTGATTATAAAATATATGGTGATTAACATAAATAATATTACCTAAATATATATTTTTAAACATAATTTGCTCTTACTGAAGGATAACTTATACATCTATCAGTAGTGTATATTAATAGACTACAGAAATGGTTAATGCGCGATTTTGAAAACATTTCATACGAACGCTACTTACCTATTAGAGATATGTCATTCATGACTTAAATTCTATATTCAGTTGCATATTAGATAATATAACTATTTGATTTGTTTTATTTACATTTTAAATATGCTGCTATCAATCAATGATCGCGAAATAAATTAATTAACATTATGTTGATGAACAGTGGATGCTGTAATTTAAGCATTTTGTGAGAATTCTTATTATATAGCTAAGTGACTGTAGAAAACATTTATAAATATCAGTAAATCTGAGTAATGCGTTAGATTGATAAGAATTTGGGGCCCTCAAATTATATGACCTAACATTTCAATATCATGTGTGATACGAGAGCAATGAGATTTGTTTTTAAATATATCATAGCATAAAACAAAACACACAATTACCCCCCTATTTTTAGAACATTTAATAATGACTAAAAAAATCGCGTAGGGTGAAGATGCCCGGAGGGTGAAGTTCTAAAAACTGGCCCTATTTGCAATGAATCCAAAAAGTTGTTCATATTTATACTAATTGGTATTTATATCATCATTTATTATTAAATGTGATTATTGTGAGCCTATGTATGAAGTTAGTGGCGATTTCTGTTACCATTTCACATCTATAGTAGTCTAATTTCACCTCAATAGAGTTGGTATATTTTACCTCTTTCAAATTGCAGAGGTAGAGAATAGTTGAGAAACATTCAACTAGCAAAATTTGTTATGAGTGGTGGTGTGACTTTTGATTACCTATTACATTATAGGCCTGAATAGGAAATCCCCAAGAGTGCGGAATGCTAGTACCATTCGGATAATATATCAGTAGATCGGAGGATATACGTTCCTGTTGTATTCTGCCCTTCTATTATTGAGATAAATAAATCTACTGTAACTCTGCTCATACGTAATTTTAATTTTCAACCGATTCATCATAATAAATTAGATTTTATCTTGTCAATTTGATGTTGTTTTAAGTGTGATATAATATTTACATAATTATATACATCAAAGACTTTATTCTATAGTCATATAGTTAGTACTATATCTGCTATAAGAAGTTTATTATTTATATTCTCCATGTAAGTTGAGTTTAGATTCTAGTTCTATGGTCGATTTGCGATATTTTGTTGGGGTATATAATGCCGGGCCTTGTATGGCTTTTCCCGTAATGGTTGAAAGTTTTTCTTAGATTAAGTTTGTTGAGGTATTGTCTGTGAAGTTATGATTTCTCCTAAATTTCATGAGTATTATTAATTTCTACATGAGGAAATCTGTTAGAAAGCTGATTCTGGACTCGTATACTTACTTCGGTTTTAGATTTTGTCTCAGAATAGCTAGTTATATTAAATATGTATAAGCATTTGCATTTGAGCTATAATTTAATATTATGCTAAGTTTTTTCGCTGGCATTTATAGTTATTATAAAACTTTAATTAATATTTCTTCTATATAAGTTTTTATGTGGAGTATTTGCTTTTCAAAATGGTGCCAAGAGAACAAGAGAAAAAAGAAATTCCCCCCAGAAATATCATTTTAATTATAATTTGTTAATATAAAAATAAACCCAAAAATTTTAAACTCATTTTTAAACTCGTTAATTTTTTATTATTACTGATAAAAAAAAGAAGCAATAAAATGATTTTATATTTCAAATAATATATAATCAGCTTTGGTTGTGATAAAATATAACTTTTGATGAAAAAAATGGTTACTAACCTGCTCATTGTATATAAGCTCTCTCGAAGTGAATTATTGAGCACTCTTGACTTTGTCGTTGTACTTCTTTACCTTCACTATTATAATACTCCTATAGCTTACTTCTGAGATAATATACTGACTTCTTATCTTCCTAAATTACTCTCAATATTAATTCGCTCAAGCAAGAAGGGACGCCCTTTCCCGCAATAAATCTTTCCTTCTCAGATTCCGGAAAATGGGATTGACTTATAAGCTTTTGAATATTTTGGATAATCACTCAAATTCAGTAACTCATAGTTTAAATATAAGCATGATGATGAGACTATAAATTCAACCAGATTGTAATGTATTTTTGCCTAATAGTTTATTGTAAAAATAGATCACCCAATATCGAAGTAATTTAATGTATTTTACTTAAAGATAGATGATATAAAATCTAGTGTAAACACATTAAAATAAAAAGATTACAAATCTAAGCTATTCACAATCTTATTTTATCTCACAAATATTAATATAGTTATAAAGGATTATAGAAGAGAAGTAATTCTCAGCTCCATCCAATATTAATAATAATACAAATAAATAAAAATAAAACTATAGCAAATAATATTATATTAATTACCAATAAACAGCAAATCTTTAGCATACAAAAATTTCGCATATGTTCCAGCCGAAGCGAAACAAGATTTATTGATTTCAGGAGTAAAATATATGCTATATACAAAAATTTATATTAAACATATTCTTCAATACGATTTTAATTTGAGAGATGGATTCAATTCTCTCTTGAGTATTGGAGGAAAAATCCGTAGATTTTAAGTTTGTCATATTTTTTTAAATTTTCAATGATTATTACATAAAATTTAGTTTTTTTTCCATGAATAAGATACTCCCATTTATAATATTATATAATATTAATACCATAAATATGCATATAATATCACCCATTTAAAATTAAACTTTACTCTAACCAGAATCTATTATGGGTACTTTTTTTTATTTATCCCAATCTCAAAATATCTATTATTTATTAAAGAATGAAATAAATAATATACTTTGTATAGTTAGTTTCTAAAAAAAAAAATAATGGGAGCGGTGAAGATTTTTAGAACTCAAAGTTATTATATACTAAAATATTTTAGATATATTTATTATCCCAACTGCTATAATACTGCTCCAATGACTTTTACATAATAGCATTAGACATTCATAACTTTGAGAAAGCTATTAATTTAACAAATACTGATGTTGGAAACAATTTAAGTGTTCAGATTAAGATTAACATATTCCCTTGAATGTCTTAATAACTAACTTTTAGATAAAATAAATTAAATTTCGATTTTAAGAGTTAATTAAATTAAAACTATAATAATAAATAAACTCAAATACTGTGAGATAAACTTCTAGAATAAAAAAAATATGATGTATGGTCAGAGTCAGAACTATATCTTTATCACTGTTGTTACCACTGACCCTCATCAATAAATTACCAATAAAAATAAATAAAAATAAAATGCTTTCCGCATTTGCATAAAATCCTGATCATAAAATATAACTTTTATATACATTAATAGGACTGCTTCTATAATCTTGATATTTTATATACTAAAATATATATATACTAGTTTGAATTTATATAACTAAAATGAATAAATAGCATTATATATATATATTTCCATTTAAAAAATTCATTTATTCACTTTCGGCTGTTTAAAATTTATACTTTACAGGATGAAAATAAAGTTTCCTCTCCAAAAGAAGTTATGCTATAGTAGGAGCTCCTAGTGATTAAGCTCATAAACAAACTGATATTATATAACATTATTTAGAAATTTATATAGCAATTCTCATAATATTATGTCTTATAAAATAATAGACTTGAATAAATCCAAGACAAATTTTCTACCCAATAATAAATCAAATTTGCTATTTTTATTTATTTTTTTTTTTTTTGTTTTTTTTTTTTTTTTATTAAATTTATCACTTAACAAAATCTTTGATAAAGAACACAAATTTAACTTTTTTTTATAAAGTAAAATATCTTATAATTTATATATGTTAATATTATTATATATTTCCCATTTGATCCACTACTCAAAATTTTATATGTCAAGCTTATCGTCTTAGTCATTTCCTTCAATTTACAATTCTAATATCTATCAGGGTAGCATAGAAAACCAGTCAAAGTACACATATCCGTTATTCAATTGTCTAAATAAATATTTTTGAAAAACAGCAACATAGATGCTACAGGAAATAATAATAGATAAAGGACTTGTTTGGTAATGTAATTTTATTACAATATAGGAAATAAATGAGCTGCCTTTATTACACTCATTATTTTTCTTAATAAATTTGGGTATTCCAAAATTAATATTAGTTATATTCAGAAATGAAAACTGAAACTAACTAGATGAATAAACTGATGATTTTCAAAGCACATTATGCTCCTAAATTTATTTATTAAACCTATATATTATCTTAAAATTGATGAAAATATATAAACATACCTTTTTAGCATATATTATTATAATAGTTAATTCATAAACTACTAAAAAGGTTGGTCCAAGCTCTTGACAAGAAGAAGTATATTGAATTGGTACGACTTTATTAATTTGGTCCTTTGATTGCATGATTATTTTATTCTATATATGTTATAATGAAAAACCCCTCCTAAAACGAACTAAAATCTATATCGCAAGTCTCCTCAAGAAGTAGAGTAATAAAATATAAATCTCAGAGGGGAGTATATATATATGTGGTAAAACTTACTTAAATACTTCAATAATATTAAATTTAATATGAAATATTAAATTTAAATTTAGTAATAAATAATTGTAACTTATGACATGTTTATCTCAGATATTAATTTTCATTATGGTCGATAAGACATTGCGCATATGCGTAAAAACTGAAACGTGCGTGCAGTGAAGTTTCGGATGAATCATTAAAAAATATTACTACTCAAGGTATGTGGAAAAACAGTTTTCACCTTCAAATAACCCTTTCTTAAAGTTTTATATTCAAGTAGGTTACATAAAAAACTTAACTCAAGACATTCAATATAAAAAGGAGGAGAAATTAGTTGAGCATAAGGGTATATATGCACAAAGATAATATTCATACTATCATAATATAAGCCTTTTTAGTAAGCCTATTTCAAATGTAATTAACAATCTTAATAAATAAATTAATAAACAATTCACTGGAGGAGGAGTTTTTAATATATCATTATCTAGTCTAATAATACAAGTTTTAATTTTGGCTCCTATGATCTTGCTATTACTATATAGGCTATCAAAAAAAATAGAATAAAAGTGACTTATCAAAAAACTTCTCATATTAAGCTCTCATCAACACCAATCCGGGCTACTTGCCTTTCTAATATTTCTGTTAAAATTTACATTATTTCTATTACTAAAATATTTTATTCTATTTAATATATTAATATACCAAAATTTTTTAAATATATATAAGTTATTTATTATTAAGGTTCTCTCAAGAAAGAGTCAAGTATTAAGGAAATTCAACGTTTACAAATTCAGACATTTTTTAAGAGACTCGAGTTAGGTTTCGTACATAGTGTGAATTAACAATTTACTTTACTACAAAAAGTACAAATAATATGCAAATCTATGCAAGGAAAAAAATAAAAATAAGACCGGGTTAAAAAAAAAGGAGCCTTTTCGTACTATACTATTTAAAAGCGTATATAAATAAAATAAATATTATAAAAATAATAATAAGGATATATAAAGGTAAGGGTCATAGAGATATAAAAAATACAAAATTTAATAATATATTAATTTTCATAAAATACAAAATTTATAATATATATATATTGATAAGAGAAAAGAGATAACATAAAAAAAAACTACTCCATATAAAAATCTCAAAGGAACATATTTAACCATATAACCCATGTTGGTAGAGTTAAATTAATTATTAATTATTTAAGTGGTGTTACTGAGTCATATAAAGTATGCTGGTTATACCTTACAACTTTTTATAGTAAAATTCTCACAAGCTTATAGTAGTGGGCTTTTCAAAAATCTTCCAAAAAATATAAAAATATATTAAATAAAAGAAATAATAATCATGAAAAATGATTTGAAAAAAAAAAAAAAAAAAAAAAAAAAAAAAAAAAAAAAAAAAAAAATAAAAAAAATTTAAAAAATAAAATAAGAAAATGGCTTACTCCTAAAAATGCAATTATTAAATAACTTAGTAAATACTCATAATTAAAGTGAAATGAATTTATTCTCGGTACAGCCGGGTTATGAAGTGGGGAGAGAAATGGGGTATTAATTTATATCACTGTAGTAGTCCCATGGGGGGATAAAGTAGATTTATATTCTGTTTTGAAGATATGCAAGATCTATGCTCACGTTGAAAAACAATATTGATAATTTGAACTATATCCTTTCTCTGATGATGTGATCGAATAATAGAAATTTAGCATTGAGAAAGAACAGATTTATAACTCCCAGAACTGATAATTAAAGTGATCATTGAAGAATACAAAAATTGCAAGTAAATTAGGAATATTAATATTAAAAATTCGTTTTAATTGAGTTGAGGGCTAAAACTTCTGAAAAGATTCTCATCAAATAAATAGAATGGAGTGATAGGGTTGAGGAGAGCTTCTCAGACGAATGGAAAATTAAATATAGATAAGGGTAAGCTGATCGGTAATGTTGTTAAAAAAGTTATTTATTTATTTATTTTTTTATTTTCTAATTTCTTGTGAATAACCTAAAATAGAAATAAAATTTTTGTTTTATGGTATCTTTAAAAATATACGAAAAAGTCTCATTTTTTGATTAATATATATATATATATTATATATTATATATATTATATATATAATTTATATAATATATTATATTTATTTATAAATATATTAAGATATAATATATATATATAATATATATAATAATAGAATTGAATATATTATTATAATATAGTATATATATAAATATTATAATATATATAGTAATATATATTACATATATTATATATAATTATATATATATATATTAATTATATATTAAATAATAAATATTATATATATATATATAATTATTTACTTATATTAATATATTATTATATATATACATAATTATTTATATATATAGTAATTAATAATATTATATATATATAATATATATAGATATATAATAGATATTTAAAGTATTAATTTAAAATTAATATATATATATTTCAAATAATTATTTTTAATATTTAAATTTAAATATAATATATTATTATAATTATTTTATATATATTATATTATATTATATTATAATTATTAATATTAATATATATATACTATATATGATATATTTATATATATATATATATAGGTATGTATAGTATATAAATTATATTAATATATAAATATTATATATACCTTTTTTATATATATATATAATAATAATTATATATATAATAATATTTATTAATAGTAATCTTATATATATTAATATATATATATATATAAATAATATATAATAATATATATATTAATAATGTTATAATATATATTATATAATATATAATTATATATAATATATATATGATTTAATATTAAGTGCTAATAGCTTCTTAGGTTAGCGTAATATTTTACTGTATAAATCTATCTGATATTTTAACTATCTATTAATATTATATATATAATATATATATAATTTATATATATATATATATAATATTATTAATTATTAATATAAATATATAATATATATATATATATTATATATATATTATAATATAATTTATATTATATATATATATATATTACTATATAGATTTGGTTCCGTGAATATTATTGGTGTGTTTTATCTCTTTAGTAGATAATATTACTATATATTATATATTAATATATATTTATATATATATATTTATATATAATAATAATATTTAATTATTTATTAATATATATTATATTATATATAAGTAATAATATATATATATATATAGTATTATATATATATATTATATATATTAATATATATATATATATACATATATATATTATAATTATAATTATATATAATAATATATATATATATATATAATATTATTATATATACTATAAGTTATATATATATATATATAATTATATATATAATAATATTTATATATATATATTAGTATAAATATATTTATTAATATATATATTATATATTATATAATATATTATATATATATATATATATATATATATTATATATATACATTTATTTATGCTCAAGCATTAAAATTCAACTTTGCAAATATATAGTGGAGAAATTGAATGGGTTACCAACTGCGACAGTATTTCCAAATTAATTCAATATGAATACCAATTTAATATTCATGGAATATTATTAGAATTTTTCTCCTTATATTTTTCTATATCTTGCTACAAGATGTAACTTATGACATATAATTTTATTTTTATTTATTTTATTTTAATATTATATATTTTAAATTTTATCATAATTATAATCACTTTAGATTTTGAAATATAATTTATTTTAAGTTATATATAATGTGCCCCATGCTTTAATATGAAATTTTAGTTATTATATATTCATAAATTATTATTAATTGGTTTATTTTATCTGTCAATTTCTGTTTATGTATATATTTATTTTAATTTATATGTATTATATTTATATAATGTTCTCAATAGCTAATATTATCGAGAAATATTCAATATTAGTTGCTTTTTAGTGTTTTCTCTAGTACTGTGGTAAATGATTATCATGAAATTTTATTTTACTGTGAGTAAGAGAGTTAGAATATTCACTTAACCAAGAAATATAAAATTACCACCGGTTTTATTTCCAAAACATTATACAACCTCGATACTATTTCATTTAACAATTAAAAATATCGCGTTATATATTTCCTAAAAGACTTAGTTTACCGTTATTTTTATCCATTAAAATATGGCGGTACATCGGTCCGTTCACTTATTTATAAAAGGTTTAAACCGATTATCCTTACCTATATGATTACAATAATAGTTTATAACCTTAATAATGTTATATTAACGGTTTGTGACTTCCTTATAATGGTTTTAGCAACTTTTATTCTCTCTACATTGAAATGAGGGGATAAACAGAGCGATCTGTCCTTCTTAAATGGGTTCAAAACGATTCGTCCACTTCCAGTTCGAGTCTCATCACTGCATGTGATGAACGTATTCATATGAGCTCAGTAGCAGTGAAATAGTCTTCGAGTAGAACACATATAAAAATAAACAAAATTTTACTGAGACTTTGCCGTGACAAATATACACCCTTACTCCGCCTTTCCCACACACTATACTTTAGATATATGATTAGGTTAAAATATATCAGTTATACTGAACAGTGTATAATGTATATACATAGTATAAATCAATATAACTTAACCTAATTTAGCTTGCATTACACATCATTCTAGCTAGTATATATTTTTAGAACCTGTTCATACTTCAGTTATGTACAAATAAAAGAATTTTTTAATATATTACTATCCATTTATGTATATTGTGAATTATCAATTGCTCTCTCATCGTGTGATCCTATTTGCTTTATCTCATATCAACGTATATATATATATATAATAAGATTATTATTATATATATATATTATTTATATATATTACTAATTTACTATTATATTATATATATATATATATTATATAATTATATATATATATATAATATAATATATTTATATATATATTAATAATATATATATAATACAGTATATATATATTATATAATAATTATATATATATATATATATATCTATATTTATAATATTATAATATATATATATATAATATATATATAGAAGAATGAAAAAAACATAAGAAATTATAATTGCAACCCACCCGGGTATGTTTTGAAAAATGGGTCAAATTGGAATTTGTCACATAGGTTTTTTTTTAATATATAGTCAAATTAATATATTGTATTATATATTAGTATAGTTGAATCATTCATGCTCCTTATATATCAATTAATATATTACAAGTATATATATATATATTAATTATATAATATATAATATTATTATATTAGTTAATATAATATATATATATTAATTTATATATATATAATATATATATATATTATATATATATTATTATATTATATAATATATATATATTATAATATATATATATATATTATTATATTAATTAATATATATATATATTATATATATTATAATATATATAATATTAATATTATATATATACTCTAATATAAAAATATAATATTATATAATATATATATATATATTTTAAGATTATATATTTAATTTAATAAGTAGCGTGTTATACTTTTATTTTCGTAAGCTTTATATAAATTATATTATATATGTGCATTATAGGTTATATAAAATCTCTGTTAAATCTATTTCAATTGCGTTATTTATATTTCTGTGAGTGTATATATAGTTGATGGGAGCTACTTATATCCAGAAAGCAGCTCATAATAAGTTTCAATTTTCATCATGAAGTAAATCAGATTATGTCTCTAATTTAACTAATTTAATTCAATAAATAGTATAAATTGCATAATTGTATATATAACGTATATACATATGTTCAGCAAGAAATTTTAGTGATCATTATCCTTACGTTAACTTGATCCGTCATTCATGTTACATTAAAGTAAATGTAGATATTCAATAATTGTATTGTAAATAATAGTCATAAATACAAATAACTATTTTTTAAAGTAAAAGTAATAAAATATGTGGTCCGATTTTAATTATCTATAAAATCTGTGATGAAACAGTGTTGTACACTAAAAATCTGCAGACATAATAGAGCAGCGTGTAACCTAAAAATAGTGAACTTGTTTCATAGCCAAGTGTATCGGAGGCACATAGTAGCCCCTCTTTACCACGATCAAGCAAACCATATCAGAACTTCAAGATCTATCTGTAACATCGACGCTCCCAAGTCTGCATCAGTAATCTGATGAAGCTGACATTTATATTCCAATTGTATTTTCATTTCCAGTCCGAGCTTCTAACATGTTTCTATGTTGAATTATAATTTAGTTCTCGTATTGTTTAATATAGCGTGTTGAGACCCATGACTTGAATCACTAATAACTAAGTGTGTTACCGAACTTTTGTCTCATTATTTTTTCTTTCGTGAGAGATTTAATTATTTCCTAGTGTGTAATTTATTATATTTTTTTATTAATATACTAAAGAATAAAGGAGGCAGATAATAAAAATTAGATTTAAATACTTTCTACAGTATATAAAACATACCATCTACTATAATTTAATGTTCTGCAAATATTACAGAGAAGTTTACTATGCTCTATCTATATTTTTGGAATAAACTATGTAAAAACTTTAAGTTGATATAATAAGAAATCTACAGTTTGATACTTCTAAAATACATACTTTACTATGGATACTAACTCTTATAGATCGATCTATATTGGAAGATATGTATGTAGAAAGGTTCAATTGTGCAGGAGATACTCAGTGATGCTGAAGAAATATAAAAGTGTATTTATCTGCTAAGTGATTAAGTTATTTATCATACCAAACTAGATATAGAGTCCTAGCAAAAGTTCTGCAAAAAATATGTCTCTCTGATGAAGTAATCTATCGAGAAAACAGGTGATAATTGCGGAGTTTACAGAGGTGGAGCTTTCAAACTGCTGTGAGAAGGAATCTTGATAAATTATTGACTAGCTGAATATCTCGGCATTTGCATCTGGTTCTATATGATCATCGAGCGAATCCATTTCTTCATAGTAGTGTACCTGAAGATTTAATAGTCACACCATTCCTAATTTATCCTATCCTACTCTCCTCTCTCCTCTACCAAGTGAGATCTTTGATTCCTGAACCTCATCCTACTCCTAACTACATGAAAGAAAAGTATAAAAACAACACCTATAATTAAAAAAAAATATTAATGATATAGAAAAAAAAAACAATTAGACCACAAGAAGCTATCGTATATCAAACTAATGTGTGTTAAAAAAATACATAGATACCATAGAAAAATCTTGAGTATAAAATTAACTAGCATACCACTAATTGAAATAACCAGTAAATAGCTTATGTGAATTCATTGTAATTAAACCCATTTTAGTAATTTTGGTGAATAAATAATTAAATAACCCAAGAATAAAAAAAACCCAACAAAAATCCTACATGGCAGACTGAAACGGAAAGTAGAGGTAATATATTTAAAATGCCAATACACCACCTTAGATTAAAAAGTTAAGAATCTGATAAAATTAAAAAATTTATATAATTATATAATCATAAAATTTCTAAGTAAGACAAATTTGATATATATTGATTAAATAGGATGCTAATTTAAAAAATTAAATATAGGGTGACTAGAAAAACGTTATATATTATTAAATTTTTTTAAATTAAAATAAATATCATGAATAATTATTAGTTTCCATGTAAATTAATTTTATTTTTTAAATTATTAAATTTAAATTTGAATAAAAACCTTGGATTTTATAATAAAGAATAAATATGTTTTCAATTTAAGAATTCAATAAATGGTTTAAAAGGAAAAAAGAAACATATTTCTTTCGGGTAATAAAAATGACAATAAAAATTGTGGTTAAGAATAGGAGAGGAGGTTTAAAGAGAAGGAAAAAAGAAAGAAAAAGACAAAAAGAGAGAGAGAGAGAGAGAGAGAGAGAAAAAAAAAAAAAAAAAGAGAGAGAGAGAGAGAGAGAGAGGAGAGAGAGAGAGAGAGGAGAGAGTGAGAGAGAGAGAGAGAGAAGAGAGAGAGAGAGAGAGAGAGAGAGAGAGAGAGAGAGAGAGAGAGAGAGAGAGAGAGAGAGAGAGAGAGAGAGAGAGAGAGAGAGAGAGAGAGAGAGAGAGAGAAAACTTTTAGCTTTGAAATATATCAATTGTTGTCGCGTATTTCATGACATGCTTGCTTTGACGTAATTAGAAAATTTTTCTCAGAAATTCTGTAACCCTGTTATGAAATTTTACTGAGTAAATTAAATTTTTTGGGAAGGGGAAGGGGAGTGGATGGGTTGGCAATATGAATGAGCCGTTCCCCCCCCCTCCATCCCTTAGTTATGCCCATGCATGTTTCTCGCATGAACCTTTACTTTTTCTGCATAAATATTATCAAATGCTTATTTTAATATCTTTCTGAAATAAACAAATAAATTGGCTATACTTTTTCTTTCGTTTGGTTTTATAATATAGTTTCATTATTATATTATTCCTTTTCTATCTTATAACGCAGTCTTAAGCTATTGTTTATTAGACTTTATATTAAAATGTAATTAGGAATAAGTAATAAGAGTTTTTTTATTCTAGAACATAGTTAGTTAACCACTTAAAAATGTCGAGGTAAGGCCAACATATACCTAAGAGAACCCCTGATCGAAGGGCTTAAAATTAGGGCGGGTGCTTTACAAGATCGAGTAACCCTGAATGGTTCACCAGAATAATGGAATATGAAGTGTTTAATAGTTATCAGTTGTATCATTTTCTTAAAGCCTTGGCAACCCTAGAACCTAAAAAATATAACTTTGTACAAACAAACACATTGTCTTAAAGTCTAATATTAGTTAAAGTAAAGTTCTCCAAAATATGCTCGTTCACAAAAAAATAAGGAATGGAAACAAGTGTATGGTAGTTGTGTACATCTCATCCCCTCCAAGAATCAATACTTTCTGTAAAAACAACTAATGAAGTCGGACTCACCAGTCCCCACAATACAAAAGTAGGTAGTTCAGATAAGATAAATTGAACTTTCCTACTGAGGAGGTCCAATTAAATACACATTGATCTCTTTCACGAACTTTAGTAGTGAGTAAAGAGCACTAACTTGTATATTCAAAACGTAATTTATACTTACATGGTGATACCATATAGCATGATTCTTTTGATTTATAACCTTTAAAAACGAGATGCAACAATTATATAACTTTCTAAGCGTTTCTGGATATGATTCACGCTTTATGTCACATCCCAGAAATTACATGGAATTCTAATTCTTTTTAGAGAGTATCTTCACTCTTGTTCCAAAGCTGTCTATAGAGATTTTAAAAAGGCCATCGAGATTACCTTACACTAGCCGTAAAATAATCTAAAGATGCTTCTCAGACACACTAATGAAAAATCTTTAGGATGATTACATGAGACGAGCTCGAAGAATCATGTCTAGTAAGAGATAGAGTATATAAGAAATGATTATGAAAATGGATGCTTTGTATAAATATCGAACGAAAACAGATTTACTTGATTATTGGAAGCCACCATTCTGTGCTATATTCCTTCTACAATATATTTAACTATAATCAGTTTACTAAAATAATCTGCAACTCATAGGCATCTTAGCTATATCCCACTATAGATATAAGTATATATATCTAAGTATCTATATGACTATAGCTATTAACTATTAGTGTCATTTATATTTATGTATATACTCTATAAACACCATGATATATAAATATTATATAATGATATATTATTTAATAATAGTTATTACCTTTAATAAATATGAGATAATAGAATTCCCAGCATTAATATCATCAAACCTGCCTCAAAAATTACCTAGGGAACGAGGGCAGTCCAATCTCATTAAGAGCTAATTACTCTATTATATAAGATATGGTCAAGATTTGATAAGCCTTTTAAGATTAATTGTTATAATGGCAGTGGGGCCATTTTTTAAGGGCGATATTTAACCTCTTCTCTCCTCATTCCATCTATCCCAACATTAAATCCCTCTCCATCTATCTCTCTCGCACACTTAAATAGTGTGTACCTTCCTCAACGATATTACCTAAGGATCGGACTACGCTTTATTTGCTACACCAGGAATGTTGTAATGATTTATTCTTATATGAAGTTTCCTAAGGACTTGTCAAAAGGCAAACGCATTCAATACACATCAGAAACACCTGCTTAAATTAACCTAGGAGAGTGATATCCAAATTCACCACCCTTAAAAAATATTCCAAGTGGATGTGAAAATAAAAAATTTTGTTGGCTTATTTCATTTATAAAATTAACAAATGAAATTTGAACAGATTGAATCGGATATCTATCCCCCTTCTAGTTTGTATCTTATTAATAAAAACAGAAAAACTCACAATTTGCAATTGATGGCTCATGAATATAATATGAATTGCCTGTTGGCGAGGAATACCAGCGCTACTCTCTTTAATATTCTTTCCTCGCAAAGTTGTTATTCATTGCGAGACATTTTAACATTACCAAAATTTGAAGCCCAATCTAGAGAGAATTTTGTGGGCCCATTATACCTCTATATTATTTTTTTATTCTCATCAACGAAATGAACTTTTGATGGATAGATATCGGGTAAAATTAATTAAAGGTGTCGTATTTCATTTTATTTATCAATATGTAGTTTATAACTTATACATTATAAAATAGCAGAAATTAACTATGTATATTTCTGGGTATTAATACCTCTTATTAAAAGTGTGGTTCAATCTTGGGATATCTTCATATAATTTAGCCATGGCTTGTTTTATATAGAATTTTCAAAATCTATGGTGGTTGAAATAAAAGAAACAAATAAGGATAATAACTCTCGTTTATTTTTTTTTTATTTTTTTTTTTGTTTATACATTTTTTATTTATTGTTATTTTTTATGATTATCGATTTAGCGCTATGAATATGGTC
>JABUQX010119009.1:2500-12667 GCA_015478945.1 Trachelipus rathkii | reverse complement strand
ACTATAGCCGAAAATACTCACAAATAAACCATCCATCTTACAAAAGCAAGCATATAATTACCGACCCTCTGTCTACCTCGATGCTATGATCTCTTACCTCCTCTTCACACATCTAAACCATACTAGTTAAATTCTGAGATACTCACCTCATGTTAAAATCCCTACTGCACCACAAGGTTGGATGCATTTGCATCACATCCCAAAATTCAGTCCCTGCAGTCCTATAGTATTGGAAAATCTTTAATTCTTCGAGTGCTTCATGTAATCCCCACCAAATACCAGGGCGTTACTACTCGCACGCTCCGCATTTCGCACCTCATCAGGCTGCTTGCGTGTATGTTCCCTTCGGTGATTCGCAATAGAAAAGAGCATTAACCCACTGCCGATAACCACCGACGAAACGACACCCCATGTTCACGACAGTAAAGCACCTTACCCATTCACCTTGGATATCCTTTTATTGTCCCTCTCTCACCATCGCTCCTTCATGAGGCTATTTTCAGCTCTCGCACACAAATCCGACAGAGGCTCATAGGCTGCCTTATGGCGTGATGCCCGTTAATCTGGAAGCATCTCAGTTGATTTTATTCCTCCATTATTTCCGTTTGGGCTTGGGCCTGATTGGTCCCTTGCGAATCGACGTTTTTGCCATCTTTTCCACTCTCCACGCATCGGTTTTAATTTCTTCCTGCGTTGTAAACAGATTTCCTTTCCCTTAAACGGCCCTTCTCAGTTTCCATCGGGCTACAGCTCCCAGGTAATCGTTCACTCAGCGCGGTGCTGCTCCCCACCTCACGGGTCCCCTCTCTTCCTAACCCAACATGTTCCCAATTTGTAAACTAACAGTATGGTTTTGCGCCCTCAGCTTGGTTTCAGATGCTGGCAAGAAGAAAACAAGTGCACAGAATCGCCCCCTCTCCCTACTCAAACCTTCCACTCGTCCGTTTCAAAGCCAAGTGTCTCATTGACAATTACTACATCATTATCCTCTCATCCTTGCCACTATTTGCAAGCAGACCATCCAGGGACAGCCGGATGATATCCCTCTCCACTGCCTCAACTCTCCCCCTCCCAAGGGTTCAGCTGCTCGCAACAACGAGTTTCACCACTCTGCTGCCTTATCGTCGCAGTTGAAACGCACCCATTCCGGTTCAAGGACAGACCCTAAACTTGGCTGTCCTATACCGGCCAACAAATTCCACTAATCCTCCCAAAACTCCATCTTGTATGGCTTTAAGTCGTTCCATTTCAAATATCTTCTGATATCTTTAAGACTATTCCTATTCTGATTGTATTAGCTGTGAGTTTCAGTGTTGCGCTGCCGCTCCCACCACTTACTCCCATCCTGGCTCTTTGCACCCCCCTTCGCCTAGTCCCTAGGCCGAGCTCTTTCGCAGCGGGGAGACAACAGGCACGAAGCCATCTGCAGCCTCCTACAGGAATCGTGCCCGTCTTCACCCAGCCACCTGTATCTTTTTCGGCCCACCTATAGCCGGCAATTGTCAGTTGCAGCTTTTGAAAACTCCCTGATTTAATATTTATCCCCCTAAGGGTTTGCCAGCAGAACTGTTGCGAATCTCCTCCGCCCCTCTGAAGGACTGGAAGCCCCTTTAATAATGTTCAGGGGGAATCAGTAAGGCCCTTGGAGCCTTTTGGTTGCGCGCACTGACGGTGCCCCTCCTGGTAAAATTTGTTTCGTACCTCCATTAAAAGAATCGAAATCTGAAGTTAAAACCTCCTACCCCAGCAAGCCTCTTGCTGCGGAGCTAAATTGAACAGAGTCGCCTGGTATCCTGGTTATGGCATACAAGACCAACTTCCCTCCGTCCAGCAATCCCATTGCGTATGCTGATTCCACCGTGATTGGGCGGCACTTATTTTGCCCAAAGAGACCTCCGGTACTAGCAGCAGCAGACTTCCCCGTACAAAGAAGCCCTCCGCCTCAACAAGCGCACGCCAGTAGACGGAATATATATATATATATATATAATATACTATAAATATATATATATATATATAATATATATATAATATATATAATATATAAGATAATAATAATACTATATAATATATATAATATATATATATATATATATATATATATATATATATATATATATATATATATATATATATATATATAATAATACTATAATATATATATATATAATATATATATTATATATATATATATATAATATATATATTACTATAGTATACAATATATATATATGATATATAATATAATATATATATAATATATATATATATATAGATATATATATAATATATATATATATATATATATATAATATTAATATATAATATGAGACTGGGGGAATTACTCTTAAAGTTTGAAAAAAAATATTAAATTGATTATTACATATAAAATTCAACGGTATTTTTTTTTTAGCGAAATTTTCCGTCAGTCACTGCAAATAGAATTTTAAATTTTGCTTATATCTATCTATCTATCCAAGCATGATTGCAAGCTAACTATCTTGTGAATATTCCTCACCCTTCTTAAGAAACTTAAAAGTCATTAATGATAATGATAATGATAATAATAATAATAATAATAATAATAATAATAATAATAATAATAATAATAATAATAATAATAAAAAATAATAATAATAAAATAATAAAAATAATAATAATATATAATAATAATAATAATAATAATAATAATAATAATAATTGGTAGATATTTTTTGCACCTTGAATGATTAATCAAATTTATAAACTATTTGATTGAAAGAACTTGTAAAGCAATATCGCATCATTTATGTTCAACATATTTTAATCTTGATTATTAATTAATAGAGCCAAATATTAATAATTTCAAAGAGTACATGAAAACAAATAGCTTGTATATGAAAGAGTAGCAGTTGAGCAATAAAACATACTATTTATAATATTTGTAAAGTGCATTGTTCTTCCTGACCAATAAATGAAATCCATCTAATTTTATTATAATTAAATAGAAAAGTATTCTATATTGTTTGTATATTACTACTTTTAATTTGTTATTTAAGGTCTTGAAGATAATATCGTGGATCTTGTAAAGCAAAATCCTTTGTGTTATTCCTGTTAAAATTTTAAATTGCTGATATTGCTATTATGTTTAACATTCCTTATATAAAATGAGAGGATAATCCTTACCTGTATTTCCTTTATGTATTAACATGTTGGCCTGCCGTAATGTAATAATTTTTTTTTTTGACCCCCGGTGCCAACAATTCAAATCATAACCATGAAGTCCATATCTTGTATAATGATAGTTTATTACAATATTTGACGAAACTTTGCCACTGTTTTTATAATTTACCCTTTGTCCCCCGGAGGACAAACGGCACACAGGTTATCTCGTATTCTCACATTGCCAAATGCTACCACCGGTCTACCACCTTTTTCTCTTCGATTAAATTTGAATGTATTTTCCTTATATTTATTGAAAAAAAAGGTTTTGCATTCCAGAGAAAACTAGTTTTGTTGCATATAACTCTAAAATAACATATTTAGTTCATTTACTTATGTTTGTCTATAAATCCAATAAGCCATTTTCTTATTTCTTCAAATTCAAAAATTTTCAAAAAATCTTTTTACGCGTATGAAGAACAATCATTTCTAAGGCGCCATGCCAAACATAAAAATATTCTCTAATGTGTCAAAAAAATATTCACCTTTCTAGGTTACACCAAAAATGACCACTGGGTGTACACCTGGGACCAGTGGCGAGACAAGTGGTTTACCACCGGTGGTACACTGGCAGCTAACGTGTTAATATATCTCGTACTCATTCCCCTTCTTTTGCTTAAAATTTATTTTATCGAAACAAATTTTAGCACGATTATTAATTAACTATTTACTTTTTTTTTACATGCTCCACGCAGTATTAAAATTTTGCCATTTAAAAATATGTTTAATTAAAAATTTATGATTTACTTTCCTTTATAAGCTAACAAACAAAACATGGACATTAAAGAATATATAATCTTTTTTTTTTATTTCATCTTTTTTGTCAGATATATTATTTTGTTATTCCATTTCTTATAAGAAAGAGTAAGAAGTATAAAGTTGTCTTTCATACATTTTTGTTTTCTTAAACACACAATCGAGGAAAACTTTATTTTCATGTGCTTGTAGTCAAAGCAAAATGGCGTAAATTTTTTATAACCAATGAAACAAGTTTTAAAATTAATATTAAGCACCCATATAAAGTTTTATTCCTTGAATATATATCGTCAATACAATTTTAAAAGTTAAGTGATATTTTTATGCATATTGTTATTGTCATTACGAAATATTAATAATGTATTTTACAGAATTAGTAAAACTAACATTTCATCAATTATGCATTCCATTGTGGAAAAGAAGAGAACGAATGGAATCTCAAAATATGATGATAATGAACTTGACTCATTTTATTTTCAGTCTCCTCAAGATTGGCTCTTGTCACATGTAGAAAATTTACTTAATTTTTATTATTCAAAAATTAACATTTGAAGATCATTGACTTCTACTTAAATTTCTTCCCCATAATTATACATAAATATACATACAAATATACCCACGCCTCTCTCTCTCTCTCGCGCACACACACACACACACACGCAGACACACACACGCAACGCACACACACACACACACATATATATATTATATATATTATATATATTATAATATATATATATATATATAATATATATAAAATATATGTTGAAGTGAAAATATTATTATAAATATTTTTTTTTATGTGTATATATAATATATTTCTAAAGATGTGTATTAATTTCTATATAGTATATATATATATATATATTATAATATATAATATATATATTTGTTTAAAATAAATCTTAAATAGTTCCCATATTTGACATAAATGAACCGTAGCAAAGAGATGCCAAAGCATACAATATCAACACAATCTATACTAATTTTCACAAACACACACACACAATCTCCGCCTATTTATCATTCGAACACGAAGAATACCTTTTTAATGACTGAAAAATAGTTTAAAAAAGTAAAGAACAAACCTTATATTCAAATAAACAACATTATGTTAATTATATATCACAAACTAAAATATATAACACAAATCAAAGCTTTAATTTATAATTTAAGCATGGGAAAAATATTTTAGCATACAAATACACGGCACGTGAACATTTGTGGCGGTCAAGCACCAAAACTTTTATTTGAACAAAGATTTCCAGCAACATCTTACGTTTGGCAGCCATCTTTCTTGAGACTATTGCTCTGAGAATAACTTACTTTAAACCTCCCAGTCGATATCATTATTATATATTTTTAACATTTCCATTTATTTGGGCAACTTTATTTTAATAGAAAAAAATATTTAAATCATTTCCCAATGGAAAACTAACTGTTATTCAAACCGAAAAGGACCAAACTATGTTTTTTCTGAAATGACCGATTCAGTTAAAATTATTATTCACATTTTACTCTTTTGGCTTTATTTTAAAAATGGGGGTTCTCAACCCACTTCAAAAGAACTTAAACAATAACATCCCTCCTGTATCCCCCCTCCCCGCAGCTTTATGATCCTCCTACGGCAGGCAGACCAATCCAAGCAATACTCTAATCCAGCGACCCTTTTATTCGAAATGGTCCCATAAAAATAATCATAAAATTCAATTTAAAGAATAAAAAAAATTAGACTGGAATAATTTGTTCAGAATTTTCAAATAAACCCTGTGTGCAAAATATACACACACAAAATTAGTGCTAAACAGAAACAGAATTATAAATAAATTAATTATATAAATAAATAAATAAATAAATAAATAAATAAATAAATTATATATATATATATATATATATATATATATATATATATATATATATATATATATATATATATATATATATATATATATATATATATATATATACTATATATATATTTATAAATAAATTAAATTATATATATAAAAAAATATATGGTTAATAGTATGGTGGTCTTGTCGATCATGAAATGACGTACCTGACAGAACAGATTTTCTTTCTTTTTGTAGTATAATTAAATTGTATACATATCACTTATTTAAAGGTTTAAGTACATAATAATAATAATAATAATAATAATAATAATAATAATAATAATAATAATAATAATAATAATAATAATAATAATAATAATAATAATAATAATAATAATAATAATAATAATAGACTTGGTCCCTTAGTAGTAGTAGCTTACGTTCTTGTGTAACAAGGTATGAAAATATATTAATTCATGGTTGTATTATATATAAATATAAAAATTTCTAAAATTCCATCTAATTAACAATTATAAATAAACATATTTGGTACAAAATATATTTTAACTTTAGTTGCATTTCAAAACGGCGGTTGAAAAGAAGAAGGGCATAAGAGACACATTTGGTATGTCCTTTTTTTATGTTTCTACTGTAAAGTAAATAAATGGTAGCTTTTAACCTTTCATACTTGAAATGCTGAAACTCATAAAAGACAATTTTATTAACTATACAGAAGGTGTATTTATAGTAAACTTTCAAAAATTGTCGCTTATGCACTTCTTCCGTTTAACCATGGGAATGTTTGAATTAATATTTTATATTATCTAATAAATATTACGCTATAGGATCATTGGCATGATTATTATGGTTATAATTGCCTTTTTTATCAAACTTTTTTCCTCTTGATTGAGACAAGATTGATCTTCTCGTCCACTACATTGTAACCCTAAAATTAAAAACAAAAATATTAAAATAGAGTATGAATAAGTGAGGAAAGGTAAAGGGCTTTTAAAATAATAGGACAATTCTTATATAATATCTAAGGTTCCATGCAGAAACAATAAATGTGTAAACTTATAGTTTCGATGAAAAAGGGAAGTTTAAATTTTAGCATTTCAATATAAAATTAAAAACTTTATTTGCGAAACTTGACTACTAATAAGGTTAAAACTTTCCTTCGGCATCGGAAACTTTGAAGGTCAACGCTGTTGCTAGTGTACATAAATGAAAATGGAGACTTGCACATTCTTGGTGTTCCCCAATGATATGCAATTATTTTTTTTATAGTTTTAAAATAAGCCACCTAAAATAGATAATAGAGAACCGCAAAAAAGAATAAAAATATATAACGGAAATATTCGAATCCTACTGTCTTGCTGGCCTATGATTTAAAATAATTAATTAAAGATAAGAAAACTTTAATAAACAAACAAATTTGCAAAAATATTTTAAAACATTTTTAGCACATTATTTTGAACTATTGATCAATTTTTTCCTTCTTTTTTTAACGGAAAAACAACAGAGAAAATAACACAATTACCTTCAAACTTTAAAATAAATTTATATCCCCCCCCCAAACTAACTTTTAAATGAGGGTCAGCTAAAAATTGAGGAATATTCACATCTTGTTCAATGGAACCCGTTGATAGAAAAAGATATATAAAAATTAATTCAAAAGATATTTATAAATGTTGTACTCATGTGAACACAAAAAATGCAAACAATGCTAAAGGAAATGGGTATCATGAAATTCAAGGGAAAAGGTGCGGGGGAGAGTTGGGACATTGTAAAGTAATCTCTATAAATACTCAATATTCTAAAGGCCATACACGTATGATCCATAATCTATAGAAATGGTGCTTTAAAAAGAATCCATCTCCCATGGACATAACATATGCCATGAGCTAGCAAGAAAGATGTGTACTTACTCAAGCTATGAATTTCAAAAACAAGTAAATTATTAATAAATTTCCTGATCAATTTTATAAAAATGCTCAAGAGTAAAAATATCTATTCAATAATTTTTATTTTAAATTTTATTTACCAAAGAGAATACCACTCGGCTTACTACTACAAATTAGTAAATAATCATGCTTTTACATTTTCTTTTTAGTATTTTAAATTAAACATAGATCAAGTTATAGAAGAAAAGTTATATAGTTTTAAATCACGATTGTCAGGGTATTAAACGACAGCCTTGTCTACTTACGCTTCCAACTTACTATCAATCCGTGGCCAGGCCCCCGAGACAAGTAGTCATCTAGATACGCTGGAATTTCGTCCTATAATATACCAGTAATTCAACCTCCTGTTGGATAGGGTAATGACCTGTGAGCTCTAAACAATATTATAAAATAATGACAACCTACCAACTCAATGCTGTGGAGATTAACAGAAGTGATATATCGGAACGTCGGGTTCTTTTTGTACCAAGAACCAAGTTGGACTGCAGTATGCGCTATCAGGAAATATACTTAAAGATCTCGTCAAAATTCTGTGCATCAACCTCAAATATAACTCTTAATATATTAAGTAAAATAAATATTTGAAAATAATTGACCAATGGAATCAATTGATACACTGGAAAAATTAGATACTTTAATAAAAAAAATAAGAAACTATGTACTGCTCTTCTTAAAACAATATGATTAATATTATATATATCTGCGAATATATATATATATATATATATATATATATATATATATATATATATATATATATATATATATATATATATCTAATATATATTATATATATATATATATATATATATATATAGATTTACATACGCACAAATATATAAAATATGCAGTACTACTTTAAGACAAAATTATAACTAAAGCAATATATATATCAATGAATATATATATATATATATATATATATATATATATATATATATATATATATATATATATATATATATATATATATATATATATATATATATATATATAATATATATATACATGGGCGCCGGCAGGATGAAATCTAAGGGGGAGACAGTTGCAAATGAAGGAAGGATAAATATATATATATAATAATATATATATATATTTATATATATATATATATATATATATATATATATATATATATATTATATAGTATATATATATATATATATATATATATATATATAATAATAATAATATATATATAACTTTTCGTAATTTTATTACTACTTGGACATAGAAGATATTTTATAAGTTTTCACCCTAGACTGACTATATAAATGAGTTAAAATTAAATCTTTAAGAAAAAAAAATTAATTCAGGTGAAAAATCCTCTCTCTCTCTCTCTCTCTCTCTCTCTATATACCTATATATATATATATATATATATATATATATATATATATATATATATATATATATATATATATATATATATATATATATATATATATATATATATATATATATATATATATTTTTATATATATGTCAAATATATAATGCGTACTCACAAGGTTATTTTGGCGTTTTCTTTCTTCTTCGAACTCTTCGACGTTTACGCACCGGCGGCACTGTATTTACTATTTGAATCCAAAGTTATATTTGATAATAAATGTCTGATATTGAATGCTTAATTCACTATGTCAGTCAGAAATTAAATTTGGAAAGACTGTGTGTCATATATGACCTTTTTTGAACACTTTTATCACAAGTAAAAATGAACTATAAAAAAGTAGTTGGGAAAATATTTGGATTTGGTTGGGGGCAAGCACTTAAAGAACTAATTTATCATCTTTTATTTCAGTTTAATTATTGTTTACTTGGAAAAAAATTTAATTCTTCTTCTTTCCTTTTCAAATTCTGTTTTAACATCATCAATTAGTTGTGGTTTTTTAAAACTTTTTCTTTGTGAACACTGAGCAAACATAATCCATTCAATCGATCTTTAGAAATGGTTGACCTTAGCCAGTTTTAACTCTTCTTCTTAAAGTGTTGAATGATCTTCCAATTGTGCAAGTCGTTGGTGGAAGCATTAGAAGAATTTTAATTGCTTGTAAAACAACAGGGAAAAAAAGCGCAATGTTTTAGGATCAGTTCACTATAGTACACTTTCGTCTACATCTAACCCTTGGTCCCCATCTGATTTCTTCCATAGGTTGAACCATGATTCTGCTTTACCTTTCAAGTTCTCAATGTTTGTATATAGTTTGAAGTGATTCAGTTTTTCTGTTATATTCAGATATGGTTATATTTTAGATTAGAGCTGAAAATGAATTTCAGAGCAATGTTGGTAATGTGTGGTCGTACTTCACACTGATATGCAAAAGTCAAATAAGACTCAATTATGATATAAATAGAAAACCCCAGAAATAATCCCTCCACAGAACTAAAGATTGTCTTTGTATTTGTTGCTG